>NQII01001581.1:158709-175450 GCA_002778355.1 Clitarchus hookeri | reverse complement strand
TTCGGAGCCCAGTCCCTCCCGCCCCTCACCCTTCCCAACCCGTAAGACCGACCCACGGCTCAGCACACCGCTATCGCGGATTCTTCACAATACAGTGTACGAGAGGAGTGGAGTGGAGTGGAGAGAATTAGGTGGATCTTAACGAGGTCTTGAGAGCCGATGAGGATGAAGTGAGGTGAGTATGGAGCTGCACCGGAATGCAAGGGCGGGGAAAACGGGAGATCTCCGAGAGAACCCGCCGACCAGCGACATCGTCCGGCACGATTCCCACTTGTGAAGATCCGGAAGTGACCCTGCTCCGGATGGAAACCGATTCGCCTTGGTGGCGGGCGAGCAGAATATAGAAGAGAAGAGTTGCAACTCAACATTATAACAAGAGAGCCTTATCTTGGGCCTTGTTCCGTTTCCTGCACTAATGCAGCGGCTAACCCATGCGATATTATTCCGTTATTTAATGCATTCTTGAGTGCACACGACAACGGAGCAACAACCATGCGCCTATTTCACCATTGGTTGAAAATGAAGATAGAGTCTGCAAAGCATGTAAACAGATTTCGCACACATTATACATTGCGAACTTAAATATTTTAATGTACGTAATACACGAAACGTAGATTATCCGTTCTGAAAACCACACAAATCCATATTCTAGACACACGCCTACACTAATTAATCACACTGTTGAAGATCTTTTAGTTTGTTTAACATGTCTTGCGGCACGGTCCCGTCAAAAATTCACGCCAACGTTACATCATCGCTCGGAGCGTTTGTGCTCCAGACCACATGCAGTTCATGCGCGAGACTGGTCGGAAGTATAATGAAGTATGTGTTCACAGATGCACCTCTATGCAGGTAACGGAACAACTTGTTTGCGCATTGCAGGTGTAACGAAATACGACCTTATTCAATTTCCGAAGTAGATACTACAGTATTACCAATGTTAGAACTCAAAGTAAACTACAAATATTAACTTTGTTATGTTGGCAGACAAGGCGCATGATGTCGCCACATTGCATTTTATTTTTATTTGAAGACTGAGCTACATTTTCATTGTGTCGTTTTCCCGCAGTTATTTTACACCTCAAATGTATTTTGAGTGTATATAAATCAAAATCACGAAGGTGAAATAATACTTAATAAACCATTTCATGTGGATATTCATAGAAATATGCGTTCACGAACTATCAGATGTGAAAGTAACGTTGACAATGAAGGTTTTGCTAACGCCATCACAATTAAAGTTTTTTTTTAACTATACACGTGAATGTTTATTGAATATTTACGCAATGTACCGTAGTAAATATTTTGTTTAGTATGCAAGAAAAAAATTAACGCTCAAGTTGTAAAACTATAGAACGTCGACTCCGGGTATCTCCGATAAGGATTAGTTTTTCCCTTTTCGAGTTGCTGGGGCCTGGTTCTTCCCGTCATGCGAAGATACAGGCGTTTAAGTTTCACGGCTTATATACCATTGCATGCTTGTTGCTCTGCATCACATCCCTTACCTCGTCCCGCTCAAACGAGCGAATCAGTGTGTCAAGGGCAAGCAGTAACACAAGGGGTGCGTGGAGATTCAAAAAGGCGTGCCGCCGCGATAAGCCTATCGGGACTCATGTGCTCCGATCCTTGAACGGATTGAATGTCTAGGGTTAACGTTGCAAGAATGTCCTGGTCATCGTCCTTGCCTCTCTCAGCGATACTCTGGGTACGGGAAACTGTCTAGATCGAGCAAGCGAGACTATCTCGACCGCTACGGGACTCCGAGCTGACAGTCTAGAGATCGGAAGATTGCATGGCCTTAAGAGCCATGCGTGTGAAGACAGCGAAGCGACGAGCCAGCAAAGCTACGAGTGGCGACGAGAGCGACCAGCAGGAGTGAAATCTGCGGACTGCGAGCATCGGTATAGTGGAGAGTGCTACTGACAGGCGGGAGTACAGAATTCGGGATGTGTGAGTGTAATACATTTGGAATGATGGAAATATACAGATTGTATCTGTGTAAATAATGAGTGTAACTTGTCCATAACTAATATAGAGACAGTGGCAAGGGCTTTAATTAAATTTGAGATATATATTAAATATTGCGCCCACTGAGAATAACAAGAGTAAAAGTGAAGATAAATTGTTCATTACTCTAAATACTAGATGTGTGAACATTTATAGCAGTATAAATAAATTTAAAAAATGTAAAATTTTGTTATTTTATATTACGACCTTCTTCTCTCACATACTCGTTTACACCTCTGGCGTCTTGTAACACTGTTGTCATTAATGGGATAGAGGTATTCAATTGTAAATTAAGTTAGACAAAAGGCTAGTAATCAGCGGTATTAAAACAAACTAACTAATTGCAATAGCAGTAGGGCACAAAAAATACTGTTTTGTACAACCATAGCAGTGAATGATAATTAGAAAAATATCTGTAGAACTATAAGTACTGCAAGCATTAATTGAGGAATTAAGTAGCCAAATGAGTGCAAGAGTTAATAGCCTTGATAAACAAATTAGTAGTTTGAAAGAATATGTAAATGAAATCGTAAATACACAAATTGGTGGTGCAAATAGCCAGACAACTAATGTGAGCGATTTAGTAGATACGAAAATTAACACAGCAAATGAAAATGTAGATAGGAAAATAGAAGACAGCATTGAATTAGTGAATAAGAAAATTTACAGTGTTGACAAGAAAATTTGCATTGTAAATGAAAGGATGGACAGTAAAACTGAAGTTGTGGACAAATTTTATTTAAAAAAAATTGGTTGTCTGTAAAGTCGGTTTACTGACGATAGTTGAACGTGACAACGTCTTAAGAAAATACTGATGGAATGGTAGCATTTTTCAAAAGAAAATTTTAATTTCATTTGTTTAATAGATTTGTATGTATATAGAGAAGGAGGTAATTGGAAATCACAATGAAATTGATCAAGTGAGATTTATTTGTACGCATAAATACAATTATGTCAATTTTTTTTTTTCGCTCGTTCCGCGCTCTCGCTTGCACTTCAAGCCTTACATGGAACGCCTCAGAGCGAGGTAACGCCGCATGAGTCATGTTTTTTCGTGCGTGCAGCCGGCTCTATCGAATTATAAGACGTTGTCACGTCAAAAATATGTATTTTAACTTTGTACCGAAATTGTAAATAGAGTATGCAGAATCCTGTTAAGTATCTTATTCAGTTAACATATTCCCAGTCTACTTTCTTCAAATCCAATTCTGATACGATGCCAGAATCAGCAAATTATTCATTGCCTTGCCATGAAAGCATAAGTAGGTTAATCGTAATTTATAAATTATGGTATGTGCGTGTCACCGAACCAAGCCCAACTATGAGTAGCGACCACCTCTACAAGTCATGTTATAATCATGGTATGGATCAGCACCTACCAACATTGCATAGGCATAGTTTGTTATGATTTAAGAAACAATAGTGTGGTCTCTTGATGCTTGGAATGTACGAGGCCAACTCAGGTGATAATCAGTCTTATTTTATCTGCGCTTCTTGGTTATCAATCCATAAGTCTTCCGATCAATTTCGTAAACCTTCCATCTACCAATTTTTTGAACAAGCTTGCAATATTTCCATCAATCTTCCAACATTTCCATCAATCTTTCGATCAATCTCGCAATATTTCAATTGTTTCATTTATCTTTCAATCAATCACCAATATTTATATCAATCCTTCTATAATTCAATCAATCTTTCATAAATCTTCCAAACTTTCAAATAAAACTTTGAATCGTTCAATAAATCTTTCCATCAATCTTACAATCTAGCGATCAGTCATTCAGTCAATATTCCAATCTTTCGAGTAATCATCGATCTATAATAAGTCTATTGATTGGTCATATTTCCCCCATCCATACATATAAAAACATTCATTCTCCGACTGTCTACACACATTTGTACTTGACGACTGCATTAATGTTTTGAATACAGTCTCATACACATGAATTTTTAATACTCAAAATCTTCATTAAAATTCTGTATGCTTATCTGTACTTTAGTAGTAGAGTGGTCATAGAGCCACTTTAAAGTTATGAAGGGGAAAAAGTATAAAAAACACAAAGTAAATAAAAAGAGTAATATAGGTAAGAGTAATACATGCATCATGTATTAGGAGCCAGGAGCCATCCGCCATCGTGGATGACGGCATGAATTTCCCGTTTTTCCCTCAAAATTTTCCAGTTTTCCCTCAAAACCAACCAATTTTACCATAAAATTTTTCTTTTTTCCTCAAACCTACTAAATTTCCAAAACTTTGTGAAAAAAAAGTGCTTGCTCCTCAATGTGGTTGACTAAAATCCCCCGAAAAGCAATTTTTGAGCAATTTGAAAGATTTGGTGGGCTCGCTTCTTTTACCCGCAGGCCTCCACCCATCTCTCCCCAAGCCACGACCAAGCTCACCTCACCCCCTTACCAACCATACCCCCTAAATACTATTATAAAAAATCGCGAAAAATAAAAAAGTTTAGAACACCGAAGAACATATAACGTTTCCCTACCCACCCCTCGCTCATCCCTCCACCCATCACACCCCTCCCATCCCCAACTCTTAGAAATTATTTAAAAAAATTGCAAAATAAATTTAAAAAATTCTTAAAAATCGAGTAACATATCACATTACATACCCTTCCGTTGCTCATCTCACCACGCTCAACTCACCCCCTCTCCACCCCGACCCCCTAGCAATTATTATCAAATAAAAAAATAATCACCAAAAATTCTAAAAATCGCGAAAAATATAACGTTAACCTCACACTCACCCCACCACCCTAAGAAACTACCCAATCCTTCGCCACAATCCACCCAACAATAAAAAATCGTAAAAAAACCAAAACAATAATTCTAAAAATCGAAAAACATACAGGATGACTATAAAAGAATACCCCAAANCGTTGCTCATCTCACCACGCTCAACTCACCCCCTCTCCACCCCGACCCCCTAGCAATTATTATCAAATAAAAAAATTATCACTAAAAATTCTAAAAATCGCGAAAAATATAACGTTAACCTTACACTCACCCCATCACCCTAAGAAACTACCCAATCCTTCGCCACAATCCACCCAACAATAACAAATCGTAAAAAAACCAAAACAATAATTCTAAAAATCGAAAAACATACAGGATGACTATAAAAGAATACCCCAAATTTGAAGGTATATAATATCAAAATCAAAGAACCTACAACCTTCATTGACCAACCAAATTAACCGTGGAACCGTGAAGTTTGTTTACCATACATTCATAAATGTTCAATGTGACCACCATGANAACCGTGGAACCGTGAAGTTTGTTTACCATACATTCATAAATGTTCAATGTGACCACCATGAGCGGCCCGAAAGATATCTACGAGATAATCAAACTCGTTCCACGCTCTTGTCAGCATGTCCGGTGTTATGGCTTGGATGGCGTTCGTAACTCTCGGTTTGAGGTGGCGAGGGGGTAGCGAGCTCGCATTCGACACGTCAATGTGAAGGGGACGATATGTTGTTTCCTTTATGGTGCGCAACCCCATTGACACCTACCTGTTCACGGATACCGGAACGAGACGCCGCAACGCTGGATTGGTCGAGGAGCAGCTGGTGACCAGGCTCTTCATCACTGGCCCCCAAGAAGCCCGGATCTTATCCCGTGAGATTTTTTTTATGGGGGGTACATAAAGGATCAAGTGTTTCGTCCACCATTGCCGGCTAACATGTAACATGTAATGTAACCCCCCCCTTTTTTTTTATCAACACCCTCCCAGTCATAAAAATCTAAAAAAATCAAAAAACCTAAGACATTTATAAAAATTCCAAAAATTTATAAAAAAAAATCTATTATAAAAACTTACATTTCCAGAGGTTTACACAGCACCACGTCCAATAAACGACTGACCCTCCTCCTATCAATCACATCGTATTAGTATTACCCTCACCTACCAATGTTTCTCATTTGTTAATTATTCGGCAGGCATCCATCCACCTCCCTCACCCATACTCATTCCATTGTATGCAACCACCTCGTTTCGTTTTTATTTTCATCGCCTACGTGACCACCAGGCGAGCTGGTGATTTAGCCACCAGGTGGCAGACATATTTGTTTATGTTTTTAACGTATATGTGGTTCTGTCGGCTCCCTCCGTATTGGATTATATTCTCAACACATAAGGGGACGTTAATTTCTCGATTTCGCTGCCAGGCGAGCTGTCGGTACCCACCCACTCGGTCGATTGCGCCACCAGGCGAGCTGTTGACACTCACATTTTTTTATAAACATAGGAGAATCTGTAATTTTCATCTTATTAGAAAAATAATTTTTCCAATTATCAGTATACCTACATGCATGATGCGGGACTTTGACTACCTTCATAATTTATTAAATCTATATTTTATTACAAATTTAAAGTTGTTCAGTTTTAAAAATAATTATTTTATTTTATTATATAATCGTATATATATATATATATATAGTTTCCATGGTAATTTATACAATACTTTTTAACAAGATTTATTATATTTTTGTGCCTTTTAAATTTTAATTTTATTCTGTAAAATTAGATTAACATTAAATAAAACACAATTTTATTCACAGGCATTTCTATTCAATTAATTTAATACAGTACTCATGCCCTAGAAAAAAAAGTACAATATTCTTTGATATGTATATATATANTTCTATTCAATTAATTTAATACAGTACTCATGCCCTAGAAAAAAAAGTACAATATTCTTTGATATGTATATATATAGATATATTTAACAGCCTACATTATATTTTTAATACGCCATGTATTTATAGGGTATTTATTCCAGCATGTTCAGCAATCCCGAGTTGAAGGCTTCCAAGCATATCCTAGTCAAGCCACAGACTGCCAAGCAGTTCCGAAACTAGCCGAAGACTGCCAAGCAGTTCCGAATCAAGCCGAAGATCCCCAAGCATCACAGCCGCACATTTCTCATTAAAAAAAATATATCGGCCCACACTCGCCATAACAGCACTATTTGAAGTGTACTTTTAATGTTAATTTCGCTAATTATTAAAGAGACTACTTGTACACCGGAANTTCTATTCAATTAATTTAATACAGTACTCATGCCCTAGAAAAAAAAGTACAATATTCTTTGATATGTATATATATATAGATATATTTAACAGCCTACATTATATTTTTAATACGCCATGTATTTATAGGGTATTTATTTCAGCATGTTCAGCAATCCCGAGTTGAAGGCTTCCAAGCATATCCTAGTCAAGCCACAGACTGCCAAGCAGTTCCGAAACTAGCCGAAGACTGCCAAGCAGTTCCGAATCAAGCCGAAGATCCCCAAGCAGCACAGCCGCACATTTCTCATTAAAAAAAATATATCGGCCCACACTCGGCATAACAGCACTATTTGAAGTGTACTTTTAATGTTAATTTCGCTAATTATTAAAGAGACTACTTGTACACCGGAANGCATAACAGCACTATTTGAAGTGTACTTTTAATGTTAATTTCGCTAATTATTAAAGAGACTACTTGTACACCGGAAAAGGATTTAATTCTGCAGAATTGCAAGACTATTCATTTTCTTAAGTATATAAATTAAATTTTGGGGCTGTTTTGTTAATGTTTTATCGCGTATATTATACAAGGACTATTTCGTGTTTCAATTTACTGCAAATATTAGTAGGGAACAGGTCTCTTTTCATGCTGATGCTGCTCGACCTCCGCAATCTGCAGTAAATTTCCCTGTTATTCTTTTAGTCTCGCACAGGACACTAGCCAGTNTGATGCTGCTCGACCTCCGCAATCTGCAGTAAATTTCCCTGTTATTCTTTTAGTCTCGCACAGGACACTAGCCAGTATCTCGCGATAACTACTGCCAGCGAATATATGTTGTTCGTCAGCAGTGACTGGATAATAAATAATAACTTANCCAGTATCTCGCGATAACTACTGCCAGCGAATATATGTTGTTCGTCAGCAGTGACTGGATAATAAATAATAACTTACTTACACAAATTAGATAATTAACACTGAAATAAGATACTATGAATTTCTTCAAGAAATCTTTGAATTCGCACTATGAAATGTTTGGATAAATTTTTAAAAACAATTTTTTTATATATTAATTTTTTGCGTANAATCTTTGAATTCGCACTATGAAATGTTTGGATAAATTTTTAAAAACAATTTTTTTATATATTAATTTTTTGCGTATATCGTATTTGTAGTGGCTTATAAATTTTTTTATTAAATACATTTTGTTAAACGTAGGTACCTTAACAATAATTAAGACATGGATTTTCAGTCAAATTTGTTAAATTTTCTGCAAACGTTTTAGTTTATTTTATTTCTGCATCCATGCAATGTGGTTATTTGAGGCGTAAGCAATTTTGAAATTAATTTTTTTTATGAAGAAAATCGGAATATGAAAATTTAACCAAGACTAGCTCTTCATCTCCTCAAGGCATATTTTTTTTGTGAGCAAAATACTGCAGTTATGTGCCGTGAAAATGTCTTTAAAATATAAGATAACTTACAGTAACTNAATCTTTGAATTCGCACTATGAAATGTTTGGATAAATTTTTAAAAACAATTTTTTTATATATTAATTTTTTGCGTACATCGTATTTGTAGTGGCTTATAAATTTTTTTATTAAATACATTTTGTTAAACGTAGGTACCTTAACAATAATTAAGACATGGATTTTCAGTCAAATTTGTTAAATTTTCTGCAGNTAACAATAATTAAGACATGGATTTTCAGTCAAATTTGTTAAATTTTCTGCAGACGTTTTAGTTTATTTTATTTCTGCATCCATGCAATGTGGTTATTTGAGGCGTAAGCAATTTTGAAATTAATTTTTTTTTATGAAGAAAATCGGAATATGAAAATTTAACCAAGACTAGCTCTTCATCTCCTCAAGGCATATTTTTTTTTGTGAGCAAAATACTGCAGTTATGTGCCGTGAAAATGTCTTTAAAATATAAGATAACTTACAGTAACTNTTTTTTTTTGTGAGCAAAATACTGCAGTTATGTGCCGTGAAAATGTCTTTAAAATATAAGATAACTTACAGTAACTGTTAATAATTGTTGAATCCTTCATATTGTTTTGCTTTTAATAATCCTTTTCAATTAAATTGTTAACTTCCAAATAATGTTTTTCCTTGCATCACATTAACCAAATTTTTTTAAACACAAAAATTAAAGTATTTCCATATAATAATACAGCACTTGAAGTAGAGCATAGATTAAACATACCTCAGAATTTAACCATTTCAACAAACATACGGCGCTGGTAGAGTAACCTACACTGTTTACATTTCCATACGTTACAATCCTATAACACTAAAACTGTGATTTCGACATGCCATAAAGTAAAAACTATGCGATATAAAAATAAAATATGGGAGTAAGGGGTACTTACACAAGTAATGTCTACAAGTTGATCGGTATTTCGTGCAAATATAAAATAATATAATTTTTGTTGACCAACATCCTTAAGAAAGTTTTTACTATCATGACGAAAAAATGATATGATCAAACCTGCTGCAGGATCCTAAATTCTGTTTTTCACTCGAAACTATATTTCTATTATAAAACTTCAGGAATGCATTAGTTAACATGCCCGACTTGGATTAGTCCCCATCAGATTTCGCACAGCCTTTCTCCAGCCGGCCCATTCCTTTTCTAGAGGGCAGCCGTAAAACACTTGTCAATTCCAGTTCCTCCTACCAGCAGTGGTTACCAGTTTGCAACTCCCAGTGATAACCAATGCGCTTACGGTTACGTTGTTTGCGCATGCAACTGATAAAAATAACGACACTGAGCTACTTGGAAAGCGTTACCACTCGGGAAGCGTTATTACTCCGCTTTTAAAAGAAATACGCGTAAATTGTTTACGCATGAGTACGCAGCGCTCTTCCCAGGGAAAATAGTTTCATTAGTTAGCAAAAAATCGCTGTGTTTTCTAGTCTTCTGCAATTGGCGAAAATCACACAGTGTTTAAGAACCATCCGCATCATGACAAACTCACTCACGGACAATTATAATGATATTAAATTTTCACCGTATTATAGCTACAGTGTTACGACAGTTAAAATAATAACTGTTCGTTATGCGGTATAAACATTCACGTTCTGTGTAATTACCCAGTGAATAAAAGTTATATTCAAGCCACTATTGCCAGGAAAAACCTACGAGTAACAATATCACTTATCATCCTACTACAAAGGTTGCAAGTTAAATTTTAACATCGGCACGTATCCGCATAGAACTGATTCTCCTTACTGAAGTTTATTACTAGGCTGACGCACTGAGTTACGTGTTGTTGAGACAAGGCTATTGTGCGAAATTTTTACGACCGCTCGGATTCCTCACACGTGGAGTTATGTTTTGAGAACTCAAGGCATAATAAAAAAAAAATATAAAAAAGAAGGTGAATTTATGAGACCTGGAAAGAGATAAAAACGGCAATAAAACATCAATCGTGCAATATACGAAATGCGATGCGCTTGATAATAATGACCGGTATTTCCTATAAGCTGGGAATTCTCCTATACATTTGGTTGACTGTACGTCGTTTGCTGACGCACTTAGTGCGTATTTTTTATTTTCTTATTTTGGTATACTTGAGGCTGTGTTGTTTTGTAACACTAGATAAGGTGGCAGAAATTGTGACTACAGAGTTTAAAAAGTTTAGAATTGATTACGTTATAGGAAAAATCTTTGAATGCTACTAACAAATTTAAATAATTAAGTGAAACGGTGCATTTCTAGCTAACAGAAAAAGTCAGCTGTTATCGAAGCTACGGCCATTTTGTGCGAGGTTTTATATAAAATCCCTACTTCAGAACTTGAATACTGTATCTGATTCAAGGTTGGAAAAAATATGTCTAAACTTAATTTTTGTAACACTGTCCGTAACGGTATATACGGTATTTTGAAATAAACACCGTCTGGAGAGAGAGAGAGATACGGGCGAACTAAGATGGAGTTTGAGCAGCGAAGGAGCGCAGCGGTGAAAGGAACGGAAGTACTTCGAGAAACAGCAACGTCCGCCACGTTTCGCACATGTGAAAATATTGGTTTGACTCCACCGGGACTAGCAACCGGTTCTTCATGGGAAAATACGAATGTTCTGAGCAGTATAGCATTGAGGCTCCATACACGGCTGCATAAATTGTCTTATTGAAAGTGTAACATAATAATTTTGAGTCATGTAGGCCTCTTGTTAAACTATTTTCTTTCGTAAGAATTTAACATCGTCACACGACCGATGCATTGGATACTTGTCGTTTGACCATGAAAAAGATATTTCTGTAAGTATTTCAATTGGCTGTATCCACTTCTGAAAACAAGGCAAAGAACAAACAAGGAAACCAAAAATAATAAATCGCAGAAAATAAGCAAAACGAAACTAGGGAGCAAAAAAGAACCAAGCAATCAAACATAAACTAACGAGTGAAAGGCAACAAATTAGACAGGAGAAGTTATGGACAACGGTTACAATATTTTCCTTGGTTTATGTCCTTTGTGGCTTTAGTTCATAATTTGTACTGTCCAGTTTGTTTCATTTTGCTTGTAAGTTCATGTTTATTAACTGCTAGGTTCTTCGCTTCACAGTTTATTGGCGGTCATTTTTTGAGATTTGTTTTACTTTTTGGCTTTTTTCTTTAGTTCTTTGGCTTATTTTTGGCAGTGAATAGAGTCTATTTAAATTCTTATAGAAATATTACAACACCGTTGTCACAAAACCTTAAAGATGATGACATAATTAGTTTCACGTCTGACGATAGGAAACATAACGTTTGAAGAGATTAAAAAAGCGTTCAGTTTACAGCAAAGCAGATATACTCACGCTGCAGCCTGGCGTCAAGGCACTTCAACCATGGCCTTGCCTTAGCCTAGTCAGCCACACCCGTGACTGGTGGAGCGAATCCGCAACCTCACGAACACGAGTCACGCGATACCAAGAGGACTGCAACCAGCCTCCTTAGAGGACAGTGCCGACAGAGGCAGTTAGTTACCTTCTGTTATGCATCTCAATAATCATCTGGAGGTTTAACAGAAGCAGATTTTTTTTTGCTCACCGCCTCATGCACGTGCGATGTGCTAGTAAAATCTTGAATTTATGAATTTGGACAGTTCAAGAACGAAATTGTTTTGTCTTCAACAACTTTAGTTTAGTTGAAAAGAAAAGAATCTCTATAATTTAAAAGGTTTTTTATAGTGAAAATTTCAATAGAGGTGATCGCGGGTACCCGATGATATATTTATTGCCCACAATAAAAGGAAAATTATAGTTTGTTAAAATGTAAACAAAAGCAAGTAGGATAATACTTAAAAAAACTGAATATACTCATGTTATAACTGTTTATATCTATGTATATACGTGGAGATTACAACATAATATTCTTGTTGTGGAGAGAAATGTTTAAATACAACTGACGTGTTCAAAAGAAAAGATATATATATTTTTTTGTTAATTACATCGTTAAAAAAAATTGCTCTGGTAATATATTATTCTCTAATTCTCGAGTTGGGACTGATAAAATTTGATCTAAACCATGAGTGTATGTATTGTTTATTTATTACGTTTATGTAATAAGTAAAACAGGAGCACAACCCTCTAATTTGCTAGTCTACCCAGGAACCTAGATACCATCTTCCATTTATGTGCCATCCTTGTGTTATGATGAGGGTACCTATGCGTGCCCACGTGGCTGTCACGAAGGTGGTCCATAACAATGCTTTAAGTGAGCGTGAAACCACCTCCTATTTTTTTCAATCATACCAAACGCGCATTATGGAAGCTTTTCAAAGAGCACCACGAACCTGTAAGAACACGGGAATTGCTAAACTCACTGATGAGACTCTCAAATTCGCAGAAATGTTCGTTTGTAGAATATATAATATGCACAGAATAGACACTGTTGATTCAGCAAGACATATCTTGTTCTCCAAGACGGGTAAACCAGAAGCAATGCCTTTGATGCGAGTACGCTATCAAGCTATGGAGCTGTGAAATGCCTACTGTGCCATGCCTAACTTTCCTGCGCCTGTGGAAATGGGATGGCAACATGGTGTTTTAGGACCAATGCCTATTTTTGTGTCACTGAGGACTATCTATCTCTGAAGGTTTCCTCCAGATGAGTTGATGTGCATGCCATAAGCAGTGCAAGATTCGACGCTGCAGATGTCGCAAATCAGAACTCAGGTGCACGTTTGTATGCGCCTGTCAGCAAAAGAGGCATGATTTGTAGTTTAGGTAAACCTGTTGAAATTTTGTGAAACAGACTGTTTTTTAATGGTTCTGCTTCATTATTATTCTTAAACATTTTCTTACTAATGTCAGATACAATTTTTGTTATGCATTATTATTACGCATGTTGAATTGAATGCCTTTCTCAATATGTATCTAGCCATTAAACAGGCTATATAGGTTTATGATTAAAGTGATGTACTCCCACTCTGAGGGAAAATTTGTATGGTAAACGTATATTATGTCCATGTATTTACCTGATATAGAATTGTTTGCTCACTAACATTAATATAATGCAGCGTACCCTAGTGTTAAAAATTTACATTCCCGATTTTTACCTCCAAATGCACCTAAGAAATTAAATCAAGACTATCAAACCAATTCTCACCCAATTTGGCAGGTAAGAAGGACTATGATAGGCCAAGTAAACGTCAGTTATTAAACTTGATCAGATACATATTTCCAAAATGGCTGAAATACACATTTTTAAAGGTTTACTTGCTAAATCTGCCATACCATTCAAACAATTTCTACCAAATTTTGTAAACTGAATGTATCTGTTACAAGCATCATATATACCAACAGATNCTGCCATACCATTCAAACAATTTCTACCAAATTTTGTAAACTGAATGTATCTGTTACAAGCATCATATATACCAACATGATAAAAAAAAATTGTCGGCCATTTTGTAAGATAGTGTTATACGAATAAATAAAGGTATTAGGTCATATCTTGGTAAAAAAAATTAACCGATTCCTACCAAATTTTGTAAACACGTAGTACTGATGCATATAATGTTAATTAATATGTTTTAAGCATGGCAGACACTTATTTTCAAGATAGAGGCCATATATCCACTTTAGTTGAGAATGCTATATCGTCGAAATTACGAAATCAATTCCAACGTAACTTTGTATAATTACAGTAGATATTAAAGCTATCAGCTGTATCTACACAGAGAATATATTGTCTTTTGTCTTGTAAGATAGCCCCATGCGAATAAATACAATTTTTATGTCATACCACGGGAAAAAATTGACCAATTCCTATCAAATTTGACAAACCAGTAGTACTGCGAAAATTATGTAAAATTGCATGTCTTAAGTACGTCAGACACTTATTTTCAAAATGACAGACACTTAAATATTTTAGCTTTAAACGCTATATCGTCAAAACCATGTAACTATTACCAACTTATCATTACATGCTGGCAGAAGCTATTACAACTATCAACTGTATCTACACGAAGCATCTTTTGTTCACAATTTTGCAAGATAGCGCAATTCAAGCAAATAAAGTTTTTATGTCATAACTCACGAAACAATCGACCGGTTCCTACCAAATTTGGCAAACAAGTAGTACTGAGGCAGATGATGTTAAGTGGCATGTTTTAAGCATGTCAGAAATGGCGGCCAGAAAGCCATTTTAGCTTAGAATGCTATATCGTCGAAACCATGTAATAAATTCCAACTTATATTAGTATGCTGGCAGTATATATTACAACTATCAACTATATATACACAGAGCATCTTTTGTACTCCAATTTTTAAGATAGCGACATGCGAACAAATAAACATTTTATGTCACATCTCGGGAAACAATTGGCATGCTCTAACCAAATTTGGCAAACAAATAGTACTCCAGCAGGTGGCGTAAACTGGTATATTTAAGTAGGTGAGACATTTAATTTCAAAATGGCGGCTATAATAATATTTTACCCCAGTATATTTGATCAACTATACAAATTCCAACNTTTTATCTCATATTTTGGCAAACAATCAACCAATTAAAACAAAATTAGGTAAATATGATGTACTGTAGTAGGCCATATTAACATATGTATTTTTTAAGTATGACACACTTATTTTCAGAATGGCGGCTATGAAATCATTTTAGTTTTTTGTGCTTTATCTATAAAGCCATGTAATCTATTTTAACTTAACTTCGTATATTGGCAGTATACAATCATCGAATGTGCTACTACATTACTTTTTTGTCCTCCATTTATTAAGATCGCCATTTAAAAATTAAGAAGGTTGTATGCCATAGCTCGAGGCCCAATCACCCGATTCCCACCAAATGTTACACTTGAAAATTTCAAGTAATCTGTACGAAATTAAGCACAACATAAATTCTACAGAAGACCATGTAAACTTTCATGATTTTAATGGTAATTTTTAAACGATGTTCAAAATGGCGGCTTCATAAATAATTTAGGTAAGTTTGANAACTTTCATGATTTTAATGGTAATTTTTAAACGATGTTCAAAATGGCGGCTTCATAAATAATTTAGGTAAGTTTGAGAAATATATTAAACAATTTAACCATATTCAACCAAAATTTGTATGTAGAGAGTATACATTAGAATCATCGTATAAAGAGTCTAATTTTTGGCAATTTTGTGCTGTAGCATCAAATAAGAAAATTGAGTTTTTTATGCCATATCTCAGGTACCAAAAAATCAGTGTACTCCAAATTCTTTACACAGTTAGGACTACGGAAGGTCATGCAAACTTACACGTTTTAAGTGGCTTAGTCATTTATTTTAAAATTAACGGCCTTCTAAATATTTTCTGTTGGTGAAGTTGATCCTCCGAATCCGACCTCCATAATGCAGGGCATTGTACGCTAGCTTATTGTACGAGGTTGTCTGGGTTGAAGTCCCGGGTAAGACACAAGTGTTTTTGTAATTGTCTCACTGCTGTTGCGTATGTTTCTGGTTTAATTTCTAATGTTATTGCTTTCAAAGAGAAGTCAAGTCCTACCTACCAACTCAGCTTTTAAGAGACTATTCATCGAGGAACTGGCCAAAGAACAGCTGCAACAACAATAGGAACTTACAGCCACATTAATGCCTATCCAAGTCACATTCCCAACGATACTACTGGCAACATTCTATTTGAGGGAACGAACGAAGATCGCTATATGGTGGCAAAAAGAACAAGGATACTGGAGTCGGACCGTGTAAGAAGTCACCACCGTTAATGCAGGCGAGCAAACGAGAGAAGTTCAGTTTACCGACGAAGCTGCATATATTCATCTTCGGGAGAATGACAACAGCCAGGGGGCAGGAGACGAGCATATCCCAGTGTCTAGTGGCATCAAGAGGTACACTCTATGTGGTCCGAGAGTTGCATACGATGTATCCAAGAAAGGACGGCTAGTGTGGTTGCATGAAAGGGAAAAACATTCGGGGTAACACATCTCAGTGCCAAGGATGTTGGAAAGGCCCTTACAAAATTTTGAAGGGAGTGATACTTCCTTTAATATCTGTCACCAGGACTCCTTGAAAGAAAAGTATAAAGTTGTACACGTTGACCGACTGGTGCTCTACGAAGGTCCAGATATTGGAGAGTCTCTTCGGAACGAACAGATTTAAGGAGGGGGCAGTGTTATGCTCTAGCTCGAACCGGCCGCGAGCTCCCGTTATGCGCGGTCCGGTTGTAGAGGACCCACCTCGGCCCTCTCCTATCCACAGACTGACACGCTCG
>NQII01001581.1:101241-158681 GCA_002778355.1 Clitarchus hookeri | reverse complement strand
ATCATCTCCACCCATTCGCCGGGTAAACGCGGAAGGATTGTCAGTGGTAACCTAGTTGATGTCACATTCCCTCCTCCTCCCCACTGCTGGAGAAGCCGACGAGTGTGGAGGTAGCGCAAAATATTCTGGGGACTAAGACCCTTGGTGCAACGGGCATTTAGAGACATTTATGGGAGATGGCCTACGGCCCTATAAATACAAGCCACAGCTGGACTGTCGGCAGTTTTTTGTGGAGGCGATTTGGCTGAGTGCGAGGGCAAGAGCGGTGAGGGACGCACGATGACGGGAGATTGCGAGACGACGGCAGACGAGGTGTTCGTGGTGTGAATGGACGAGAGGGCGTGAAAATCGTAAAGGCTACTGTGCGTGCGGGCGCTCGGAAAACTCTAGATCATTGCGGACTGGTGGGACATGAACTAAACTGAGGTGGGACTGAATGAACATGTAATACGGATTTTGTTGAAAATATTGTAACTGTCAAACACGAACATATAATTTATAAAAATAATTGAATAGGTTTTGATACACTGTCTATTGGGACTGATTTTTAATTATTTAATTACATTAATTTCTTTGNAAATAATTGAATAGGTTTTGATACACTGTCTATTGGGACTGATTTTTAATTATTTAATTACATTAATTTCTTTGAGGTAATGGAAAATTGTATTAATTGAATTTATTAATTGTAAACAGCAAGTGATATTGATTTATTGTGAGCTATTGGATCGAGAGAATTTTGTTTGTAGTTAATGTAAATAGTATTAGGGAATTATAATTAACTCCTCAATTTAATTAAGACCTCCATCCCTTAACGGACCTGGTTCATCCCACTGACTTTTGAGAAATTGTANATTAACTCCTCAATTTAATTAAGACCTCCATCCCTTAACGGACCTGGTTCATCCCACTGACTTTTGAGAAATTGTAGCAATATGCTTGTCCTGCGTGTACTTATGGGATTTTAAGCGGTGACCCTATAATTTTATTGGTGGAAAGCCTGTAGCAAAATTCAATGCAGGTCCCTATAATAGTTTCGATTCTTTCCGACCAGTATATTATGAGATATAGTAGTGTGAAAAAGCGGCTTTAGCTATGTTTCAGAGCTCGGAAAAAAACTTATAATGTGCATGATGTGTTGAGAGTATTATACTGTTACGTGGACGCCTGAGGGGAGTATTTGAGTTCGTGAGGGATGGAGGTCTTAATAAATATAAAATAATTGAACTTGATTTTTAATTTATTCACACAGCTATTATACACAGTATTAAATTATGTCTCCACTATTACTGTTTTCATTTCANCTTGATTTTTAATTTATTCACACAGCTATTATACACAGTATTAAATTATGTCTCCACTATTACTGTTTTCATTTCACAGTGAGCTCAATATTTAATGTATATTTCAACTCCAATTAACGTCCTTCTTTGTGTATCTGTTTGGTTATTGTCAATAAACTAATACTCATCCTTAACACATGTTTAATCTAAATGCTGCCATCATTTGTAATGTCTTTTACTCACGCATCTAGTCCAATAGTCCAGCCTGCAGTCGTACACTTCACTGATATGATGTTCGTAGTCACATATTTTCCTTCCACTGGTCACTCCCGTCGCTCGTCGTCTATCGCGGAAACTCAGACACTCATCCATTCAACAAAAACCCGGAGGCCCGTCGCAGTATTTATACTCTCCTGGCCTTGACCTGGAACGTTAAACGCACCCGGAGTCACACTTAGAGAATCTAGGGCAGCAAACCACTAGAAAATTCTTCAGATAAATGCAGAAACTCGGTCAGCAGAGCGCGCCGCAAAAGGAAATATCGAGTCGACTCGCTTTTTTGAAACAGATACGCGGATCGCTCACCTGTCATTCAAGACATTCCATTGACTTACCACCATCGCTATCATATAACTACTTTGCCTTTCACTTCCATTCGCTCGCGCGGGATGCGAAGCAGCGAGCGCTTAACATACGTACCTCGTCTGAAGTGTGTTTTCTTTTCGTACATCGGTATGATGGTGACACGTTTAAAGGTTTCGCCAAAAAAAAAACACGCGGATTTCATACAATGCAACGCAGTTAAAGCGCCAGGTATGCGGCGCCCTTAACAGCTAGGATTAGGAAGTATTGGCCTAGTCANAAACACGCGGATTTTATACAATGCAACGCAGTTAAAGCGCCAGGTATGCGGCGCCCTTAACAGCTAGGATTAGGAAGTATTGGCCTAGTCAGGGATCAAAAGCCAGTCTCTCCTTTTGCCCGCGTCCTTTGCCAGCTGAGCTAACTTGATTCTGTAGCCGCCATCGTGCACGCTTCGGATTTTTGGGCCGTTAATTCAGCTCTCTCGCTGTCTTTTTCGTTATTTGACCTTTCGTGACTTTTTATAGGCTTCAGGTTTTTGGACTTTTTTCATTCTTTTGAATCTGTCGTGTTACATTTGTTGACGACGTTTTTCATTTTATCGATTTTATTGTATTTATGGCCATACAGGCTTTGTTCCTAAGGTCATGACGTACTATGTGCCCGTTTAAAGTGAAGTGAAGTGAGCTATCTTGACTCGCGCAACGATACTGACTCGTCTCCAATCTGGGTCATTTCGCATGAAGCGCCCTTTCGTTACTCCAAATGGGCAACCTAGCCGAAGAGACATAAATAATACAATAAGCCATTAAATCTCATAGCGAATCCTGGTGGTTGACAAAACGTTTATTGCAAATATTAAATAATGAAATGTTTTCTTACTTTTGTAGGTTTCGTGAGCATTTTGTATTTACGGACTTATTGAATGCAATTCTACGTGCGAGTACTCAGCAGCTGCACGTGTATGCAAATTTACAAACAACTTTTGAAGTTAAGATGGCTTATTGGATACTGCCGTATACAATGTATTCAGTACAGCACTTCATTATTCCTGAGTTTAATTTGTGAAATATTTGAATGTTTTTACCAACTGCACAAGGATGGAATGGGAATTGCGCTAGACGTAGACGGCTGACTTACACGCTGAACAGAACTGTTGTAGTTCCTGGTCAGACTGAAGCATGGATGTGGTGAGATCAGATCGCAGAGAAGTCGCANCGCTGAACAGAACTGTTGTAGTTCCTGGTCAGACTGAAGCATGGATGTGGTGAGATCAGATCGCAGAGAAGTCGCATGATGCAGACAGGGAAGTAAACAGGATCAGCCCAGCTAACACATATGAGAATTCTCGTCTATTCGTGTCATCCTTTCTAATATGTTACACGCGCTGTGTAACATAAAATACCAACAAAAATGTACTAGGTTTTTTTCATGATACTCCTTCTGTTTGGAGGGGGCCACGGTGGCTGAGCGGTTAGACTGCTCGCCTCCCACAAAGGCGAACCGGGTTCATTTCCCAGTCGGGTCACTCCCAGATTTTCGCAAGTAGGCATCGTGCCAGACGGGTTTTCTCAGGGATCTCCCGTTTCCCCGCCCTTGCATTCCGGCGCTGCTCCATTGTCATCTCATTTCACCCTCATCGGTTCTCAAGACCTCGATGTTAAGAGCCGTCCAAATCTCTCAACTCAACTCAACTCAACTTCTGTTTGGTACAAAAATTTTGATTACATTTTATCGTTGTGTTTACTGTTATTACGACAGTAAATTTATTTTTTGCACTGCAAGATTGTTCGATAGTTCGTTGTCTCACAGACAATGTCGATGGGGCGCTCGAACTAATGTCGTATCTAGTGCTCTCTTGCGCCTGTGCCCCAGAAACACAAAACAGCTCCTGATACGTTGGCCTTTTTGAACTCAAGATATTTAGGTCAATGGAATAAAGTCCAATCGCCACAAGGTTCCCCGTGATGACCTGGGTTCCACCCAGTGGATTGAAAATATTTAGAGTTTTCCCTTTCCCACGTGGGCCTTTTTCTGAGTCGCTGGCAGCAATAACATACGATGATAGTGTATAGGCATTACGGAGTGTAAAAATAATATTTCTGCATCCCTGAACTTGTGCAAGGAAACAACTAGGTGCACAGAATTCATAATAGTAACGTTACTCATTTATTTTATAAAATGCCAATGTAGCTAGCTTACGGTAAATATTTCCTGTACTGTGTAGATATTAAAAAATGTTATTACACGTTACACTTTTAGGAGTTCTATAAATATTTTGAAGTGTGGGCTAATCAAGCATAGTTAACACTATTGATTTTATTAGGAAGTTTACACCTTTCTAAACAAAAATGAAAATGAAATTTTAAAACTTATTTTCCGATATTTGTACTGTTTCTCACATTATTTGTCTGCTTATAGACGCAAGTCAGTTGCGATGTGTACAGATAAACAATATAACTTAGGTATATTGTGTTTAATGCCTCTTAAAAATTGTTTGGTAAGTACGCGTCATAAAAAGTATACGCTTGATCGAATTTATGGTGTAGTTGGTTGGAAAGCAAGTTTAGGGTATGGGGTTCCTGTTTACGAATCCAGAGCAAAGCACCGACGTATGTGACGTTTTTAGGTGTAAGAACAGGCCGGCCAACCTTGTAACTTACTAATTTGGATTTTTTTTAATTCTAAGATGCTCACTGGCAGTACGTAAACGGGAAGATCCGTCACGCCGTCTCCTTCATTAGAGGGCGGGTTCCCCATTCCTATTATTAAGCCAGCACCAGTCACCAAATACGAAAAGATAGTTCCCTCTTTTTATTTCACAGAAGTGTAGTTGAACTACGGGTAAGGTCCATCCATTCACGTCTACTTCCAACTTTTATGGAGTCCCGCTAAAGTTCTACTTCCATGATATTCCTCTGCCCATGCAAACTAAGCTTAACCAAGTCTAGAAAATTACACTTATGGACTACGCCCCGCATTCGTGCGCACTCAGTATAATAATAATTCACACAAGAACTATTTCTTACTAGGCATTGCCAACATACCTATTTTCTCCCTGATTTTATTCGTATTAATTATAAATGAAAGATTAACATTAACAAATAAACATTAACTTAAAGATATAATATAAGTTCAATCTTATAAAAAATAGGGTATTTTATGTTAACACAATTATGAAACGCTTGTAATACATGACAAATGTAGGGGAAAAAACCAAGCATANTGACAAATGATGGGGAAAAAACCAAGCATATCATAGAAGGGGTATTTTTTTTAAGGTTTGATTAAAAAAAAGTGTGAAGGAACCGGGAATAGACTCTACATGAAGCTCCTAGTGTCACGACCAAGACTGCCTAGTTCTTCTACAGTAGCATAGCGATCCTCTATTACATGGGCGTAAAAGCTGAGGGGGTTGGGACATCCATGGAGATTATAAGGGCCCCCGCTGAAATTATCACCCCCCATGACCCCCGTAAAATGATTAATACTGGAATTTCTTGTTTCCAGTAACATTTTGTATTATATCTGAAAAATAACTCAGTTAAAATTGTATTGTTATTTTAAATCGTTATTTCCACTTTAATATCAGCAAGCTACAAGGGAGCACTATTGTGGAAAACTAAAACATTTACCCACCTGTCAACACAATCACAGGAATAGGTTGTAGTTGCACGAAGCCGAAAGCAATACCTCCCTAAATTATGTAAGTTCAGTACAAAATTTACGCTCTCTTAAAAATGATTAACTACATCAAAAATTTTTCCATTTGGAAAAAATTCAATAAGATTTATTAAATGTTACCCATCTTTTATAAATTTACCATTTACAATCAGAATCTGTATGATTTACTTTCGGAAACTGACTGCAGGTTTTATAATATTAAACTGCAAGCAATCTAAACTTAATAATCTCCAGGAACCGATAAAAATGTGCCGTAACAGAACTTTTTTTACACATCTGTGCGTCCGAGGTAAAAGACACTATGTACATTTTACTAAACTGGGGGTTTGAAATTGTTTTATTGTATTTTTACGCCCTTACCTGAGGTGCAAAGCACTATCTCATACGGGTATACGGATTAATGGGTGATTTAGCCTGTAGTAAAAGTCACTATGTGCCGTCATGGCATCGTGGTAAAAAGCACTCCTGTAAAGTTCAATATTTGTGTCATAGTACCCTTTACATCCGATACGCAGAAGTAGAACTGGAAATAACGTTATTTCCAAAGCCTTCTTTCCTCGATAAAGGGCGAGGGTGTATAAACCGTAGGGACTTGTTATAACTCCCAATGAAGAGGACATTGCCTTCTATACACAAGCATAATATAGGAGAAAACTCAGCGAACAGTTTCTTCCAGTACGGTCACACATGATCCATCTATTATATTTTTTATTTACTTTCACACGACGCTACTTTCTAGTCCACAAATGTAAAACTCTAAATATTACGGGATGTTGGATATCAAAAAATACGGTAGACAATTTTTGTCAAATGATTTTCAGACCTGTAAGTATTACATGTGACGTGATTTCCAGCAATAATATTATATATACATATATATGTATGTGTGTGTGTGTGTATATATACATATAGTCCATATATTTTTGCATAATTTCCTTTGAAAACATCAATTTTACTTATTTTGGAACACATAAATTAAATAAATCAAGTCATTTACAAGAATGGTACAGAGGAAGCTTGCGCAGCAAATCCATTTTTAATTTTTAAAAAATTGCTATTGACAGACAGAAAACAAAAATATGGCATAATTTTCTTTAAATTAAAAAATTCGAAAATTTAAAAACTGTTTTGTTTAATTTCATGCTCATTACTTTTTTATAAAGTTCAAATTATCAAATTGCTGTGAGTTTCTTCTAAATATTCGCGCATTTTTCTAAATATCAAAATTTGAATTTCGACATGCGATTTTGCAAAAACTTAGGAATCTAATTTTTAGTTTATTGGTGGGTGAGGGTTTTTTTTTATTATAATTACATCGCACATGGAGAAAAAAATTAAAACAATATAATCTTTTTTTTTTAATGCTGGTTTGTCTAATGTACTACACAATTACATTCGTATGTACAGTAATGTTTTAAGCCTAAGAAACCTACAAATCCATCGACCATACTCACCAAAGAAAGCTTAATAAAAGTGGGTGTGGTGTGTTTTGGAACGTCCGGTATAGATACGCGTATCGGTGGGCAGAATGGCGAGATTTCAGAGAACGCGATATTAACAAATGGCAGGTATTGAACACGACACGCGGGTCGCTGTTTGCTCATCTCTGTTATCTCCGACACCGAAGGTCACCCTGAGTAATCCATCTCCCGGGCCACAGATACGACCAGAGTGGGTGTGAAACGTTAGTCATTCTCTGCTCCCTGTTATCACTGATTCGACGAGCTTGCAGTCAGAAAACTGGCCCTCTTAAGTCTAACCATATTTTGTCAACAAATTAGCTAGTGCAGGGCTGGGCAGGGCTGCCTGCATACAATCAAACCGACAGCCGCGAATGTGTTAATCTGTCGGGTGGAGGGTCACAATCGGACAAAACGCTCCACCATTGTCTTATTTGGTTCATCTAATATATAAAATTCTCCCGTCACAGTGTTAGTCACTGAACTCCTCCGAAACGGCTGGACCGATTTTTATGAAATTTTTTATGTATACTCGGTAGGTCTGAGAATAGATTTATATCTATTTTTTACACCCCTAAGTAATAAGGGTGGCCACCCCCAAACAATTTTTTTTTATTGTTTGAACAAAATTTTTATTTTTTATTTTTTTATGATGTGGCATCAAAAAATACATACCCTCCTAAATTTTCACCCTTCTACCACCAACCCTTATTTTTTTATAGCGATATTAGTAATTTAATAAATTTTACCCTAGGTCGATAACTGATCAATTATCATCGATCATTTATCGATCTAGGTTACAATTTATTCCCACCAGGTGTCTCCCAGTGACACAGCACGGAGTAGCCGGTCTCCACTTTCTCTCACACAATAACCTTTCTCTTATTCATTTGTGCTCAGATCGTAGTAGTGACGTGTTTACAATTATATTTTCAATAATTAAGTGTACTTCTTAATTAACTTTATTATTGATCGCAAAGCTGTAATTGTTTGTATTTCCATTTTATTAATATTTATTAAATTATCTAATTTTATATTCCGTCATCGTCCACAGAGCTCCATGCCTCTTCCACTAATATACCACATCCTCACACACTTACAATAAGTTATAGTTATTTTTTCTAATACTTTAATCACTAGAAATACTTTTTATGGCAAAACAACGTTTGCCGGGTCAGCTAGTAATTATATAAAATCGACAATTCAACTTCGCCCTTATGATATTTTCGTTTAGTTTGTGTTTAGTCATGTAGGTGAAATTANTATATAAAATCGACAATTCAACTTCGCCCTTATGATATTTTCGTTTAGTTTGTGTTTAGTCATGTAGGTGAAATTAACTGACATAGATGACATGTGACACGATGAACGTGCATTTTAGTTACACCGGAAATAAACACATACTCTATTACCGGATGAGGTCCGAACCGGGATGGTGATAGCAAAGATTTTTCTAAGTATAATTTTGACCTCTTCCTACTTTTACTAAGTTCTAACCCAGTAACGAATATAATACGCAATTTAATAATTTTCTTTGAATGTGTGTCACTTTACGAGTTATATCGAGAATGAATCTGGTCTTTTAATCTAATTTTACTTCAACTGTTTTGAGGGGAAACATTTATTAACATTTAATAAATAAATCGTATGTAAATGTTTTCGTTAAAATAAAATTTATATCACTTTATTTGTTTACGCACTCGCAATGAAAACGCAAAAAACACAGGGATAGATTACTTAACAAAAACGAGGTCTTTCTTGCATCTGGCCTAAAAAAAACGCCATTTTCCAACAATTATGCCTAAATTTCAAAACGAAGAGGTGCAAGTTGCCTCGCAGGGTGGCAACAACATTCAATGCACGCGAA
The DNA here is from genome assembly GCA_002778355.1 of Clitarchus hookeri. NCBI lineage: Eukaryota > Metazoa > Arthropoda > Insecta > Phasmatodea > Phasmatidae > Clitarchus > Clitarchus hookeri. The sequence goes on along the minus strand of NQII01001581.1, from coordinate 149,805 downwards.
CGGTAAAGGGCGTCGTAGTGAAGGAGGACAGGGGATATTTTGTGACTACCCACCTAAAATAGGACACAAGTAGATAGATTGCAAAATGAACGGTACTCGAGAGGTAGGGCATCGTCAACGTGGATTTCGTTCAAAAATACCAGACCTCAACAACGTAGCGATATACTGTTTACCACAGAGCCAGTTCGGTTAGGCATGTCTAAACCGATATTGTAGAAAACGTAAGACACAAACAATTGAAATCTTCACTCCTTCAACCAGATATGATAGGAGCCAGCTGTTCTTGCGTTCCGGAAGCCCGAGATGAAATGAGGCATGGATGGAGCAGCTGCGAAATGAAAATGGCATACATAATGGTAGTACCTTGAATACCCCCACACCACGGCAGTATCCCCCAGACTACAGAAGCGGAGAGTCCTCAGTTTCGAAAGTTACCATCCGCCGAGACCTAGAATCGAACCCCGACCTCCACAGCGGGAGTCTAATGGGTAAACTCACCCCACCCCCCCACCATAGGTTATGTAATTACTTATTACTTGGAGAATTTGACTCATAGCAGATACTGCTCACTGCTAATTGCGAACCAGGTGACCTATTCGCAAACGATTAAACGAAAACAAGTTGGCACCCATGACTTATTTGGACTCGCGAGCCAAATGCGCCACGTCAGCCTCGCTGTGTGTCCTTGACGCAGAATTCTTATTTGTTATTCACTACGTGATCTTAGTGCGTGTACCTCTGTAGGCACATGTTCCCGAGCTGTCCGCTTGTGCGTACTGCGACACCGGCATCACATGGCTTGTGTTGAGTGAAGCCAGCCTGCGAGTTACCACGCCTCCTAGCATAGGCGCCGAGTATGCGGGGCAGGGGGGTGGTCGCCCCTCCACTCTTCAGCCAGCAAGGCGTCGCCCTCCTGGGTTGCTCTGGCCACTACTTCAGTTTGTAATAAGTTTTTATACTTATTTACAATACCAAAACAGCAATATTTCACAATAAATAATTTTATTTGAATATTTAAAACCTTGTTCCACATAAAATAAGTAGTATAGGCTGTTCACGGTAAAGTGATCACTTTTTAAAGCCCTCCCAGAAAGCGGAATAATCAGAAATGTTATTTTATTGTTGTCTCAGGCGTTAAATTTTGAGAGCTATAGCATCTATACACTGTGTTTGTTAGTCACGCGGTAGTTCTTATATTAACAATTTGCGAAGGATATAAATAAGTTGAAAGGAACTTTTAAACACGGCCTCAGAAAGTGCTCACTTTGCCGTGAACAGCCTACTAGACATACGTGTATAATCGCATTCACAAATATACGGGGGCTGCGGTGGCGTGGTGGTCAGACTACTCGCCTCCCACCAAGGAGAACCGGGTTCGATTACCAGCGGGGTCACTCCCCGATTTTCGCGCCCGGTAATGGTGCCCGGACGATGCCGATGGTCGGCGGGTTTTCTCGGGATCTCCCGTTTCCCCCGTCCTTGTATTCCGGTGATGCTTCATACTCATCTCGCTTCACCATCGCCTCATCGGCTGTCAACACCTCGATGTTAGGAGCCGCCCAAACCTCTTCACTTCACTTTACAAACATACTTCGGCGCCTGTGCTTTATAGAGATCATTTTTCATGCAGGGATTCCTGGGAAATTTCAATATTTAGAGTAATATGATAGAGCATGACATATATAGTTTATTTTACCGGGAGTATGATTATTAGCCCTATACTGGAAAAACAATTACGCTTCTATGCAATGAAATTTATCTCAAAATTGAGTGTCGACTCCAGCTCTTATTTACATGAAATAATTTTGTTACGACGATTTCAAATGTTCATTCGTTTCCACGTTTTCTAGATTGCCAGTGTTTCATCTTAACTAGTCCCTTTACTTTTCACGAAANTCAAATGTTCATTCGTTTCCACGTTTTCTAGATTGCCAGTGTTTCATCTTAACTAGTCCCTTTACTTTTCACGAAACGAACCCCACGCAAGCCACAATAATTACCATCCTACAGGCACGTTTGCAATTTCCATAATTTATTGGTCGCGTGCCATTGTGAGAAGACATTATGATATTAGACTGGAACCATCAGAATTAGGTTCCACCGGTACTGAACGTCCGTGACTCGTGGATTGGAGAGGTTTGGGCGGCTCCTAACATCGGGTCTCGAGAGCCGATGAGGGTGAAGTGAGGTGAAAATGGAGCAGTGAATGAATGTAAGGGATGGGGAGACGGGAGATCCCCGGGCAAACCCGCCGACCAGTGGCATCGTCCGGCACGAATCCCACTAGCGAAAATTTGCGGGCGACCCCGCCGGGAATCGAACCCGGTTCGCCTTGGTGGGAGGCGAGTAAAAGTGTGTCCGAGGTAAATTGTTTTGAAATACAAAGACAGAACCTATTTTCTCGAAAATCGGGTCTCTCTACTAATATGTACTACCGAAAATAAAAAGTTTCGAGCTGATTATTTAGAACCAATTTGCAGTCGTAATTTGTCGGTGTAATTGATATTCACACTGCTGTGTGTTGCGTATTGGAATATTTCTTGAGCTTACAAGGATAAAGAGAATCCGGTCGTAACGTGACGCGGCGTCTTTAAGTGCTGCTGACATAAAATCCTCGCTCTGACCTTTCAACGCCATTGGTGGCGAAGACACGATAGTCGTCTTACGGGAAACACAGCGGCGGTACACGTCATCGGGCGGTCCATCGCCCCCCCCCCCNCCAGTTCAAACACGCTTAATTTTGCCTCAGTGACTTCTGACCGCGTCGTGCAATAATTCGCGTTCTTGGAGTGTTGCGGGGAAGGGAAGAGGGAATGAATGGCTCGCAAGCATGGTCGGCGGCTTATGGCAGCTGCGCGCGCACGCCGGTGTGACGTCACGCGCGCTAGGCGGCAGGCTCATATCTCGCGAGGGACCAAAGGAGCGCGTCGCTCGAGAGTGGACGTCATTCTGTCGCGGAGAGGCGAAGACGGCGTGACATAACCGTGCAGCTAGGTTCTCTACAGGCGCCGACGAAAATGCGAGCAGGTGAGTCCACTAGTTGTGGGCACGGTAAAGTGCCAATCATGGGTGCGTACAAAATTTTATATGGAGATAAGGTAGGTCGGGATTAACGTGTGAAAGGCGAGGTCATTAACGACGGAGCAAGATTCTCAGAGAAGCAGGGGCGGGGAAGTAATCGGCCGAAGTCTGTAGTTAGGAATCATCCTAGCATTCGCCTGGAGTGGTTTCGTGAAACCATGGAAAACCTAAATCAAGATGGACGGACCGATAATAGGACCCAGACCCTCCCGAATGCGAGTTTCAAGGTTTATCACTTCGCCACCTCATCTCGGTAATAAAGAATGGTGCTGGCTGATTTTGAGTACGCATATCAACATTCGTGATTTAGCCAGACTTATTGGTTTACGAGCTAAAAAATAGGGGGCTATGATTGATAAGTAATGTCAGTTCTAACATAAGCATTCATTGGTCTGTAAAAGCATTTCATTTTAATAAACCCTGATTGCAAAACATTGTTATAAACATTGTAATTTCGCATAGGGAAGCTGTTACTATGCCCCGCCCCCTCCTGGATGTCACTGTGCCACAGTAAGCGTTGTACGTCTATGGGAAACCTAGCGGATGGCCGACAGGGTTTTCTCGAGATCCTTTCTGTTTCCTCCACCACTACTTTACGTTGTTTCTCCATTGTGGGCGAGCGATCGCCGCTGCCATGTTTTCGGGAGGTGAGGTTCCGTATTCGAACTTCTACGAGGCCTCACATGCGTGTGCTGCTTTCAGATGCAGTCATAAAGAGTGTTTAGAGCATAAATATGCATTAAACACATATACTGCTTCTAAACACATTTAAAAGTTGGAATGCAAAAAAAAAAACGAGTAAAGGAGATCACTGTTACTATTTTTTTTATATATATTTCTAAGCAATAACTTAATATATGTGACGAATAACTATTAAATTATTTCTGACACTGAGTAATTTAATTTATAAGTGTGACTGAAGAAATATTCAAACTAAAAATGCATGCGCATAGAAATGGTGTCATTCAGGAAGGTTTGTTGATAAGAGTTTCAATAAATTCTTTCAATCAACAACAAATCTAAATAAACAAACCAGCTACGCCAAAGCGCTTTAAATTTTTTAAATAAATATCAGGGCGAAGGCTGAAAGGTTTATAAAGGAGTTTTAATGAACACAAGTTTTGAATTAAATTCGTTGTGAACGATACTTCATTTCTCCCGCCAAATGTTGATGACAATTCTTCGAAAGTCCTTCATTCTTCGGGCCGTCTTCCTTACGGGAATAATCTCGCTCTTAGAGTGTTTTTTGTTATGATAACGGGTATTCAGCACAAATGCCAGAACTGGAAATTGGGGAGAAAAAAAATTCCTTTGTTTGCTATACTCCACAGTTCTCTGTACACTAGATTCTCAGATAAACGCTCATTGTCTGCCGCCCGAATAAATCAGACAGTTATAGACCATTCACAGTTACTTCACCTTTCTGAAGCCCTGCTAAAGTTCTACTTCCAGGATATTCCTCCGCCTTGTTAAAACAAAGCTTAACCTAGTATAGAAAATTACGGCAAAGGGACAACGCACCGTATTCGTGCGCATTCTGTGTAATACAATTTTGCATTAGAACTACTTCTGGGCATTACCAACACACCCATGTTCTCCTTGGTTTTATTCATATTAACTGTAAATTAAATAATATAATTTATAGATAAAATATGCGTAAAACGTCAATTTAACCAAAAATAAGGTAATTTTATGTAAACACAGGTATAAAACGATTGTGATACAATACATATATAGGAAACAACGAAACACACAATACACGTGGTGATTTTTCAAATGTTAGATTCAAAAAGTGGGAAGAAATCGCGAATAGACTGTGTATTCCGAATCGTGTTGTCCATGATTGCAACCTTCTTTTGTCGTATAATTACTATTTGCCCATGGTTTTCCACAGCTTCCCAAATAAATCCGTGATAGAGTACCAAAGGGGATAGATATACATGAGTATTTCCAATCCTAGCCAACCCGCGAACGAATAACCGAATTTTTCAGCTCTTTAGCCATTTCCTTAAGCAGTAATACAGTGAAGTCACGCTATTACCTAGGTATTGAACCCAACAAGAAATGTCTGCATAACTGACAAATCCCCGATCATTGCCGGGAATAGAACCCAGGACCTTGCTCCACCAGTTGGACGACCTAGCCACATCTTAAAGGGGATTCCCTAGTCAAAATTTTAAATGCCCCAAGACTATGATATGCATTCGCAAGAAGCCATGCTAGTAGTTCTAAGGAATTCGTCGGTTTAGTGCAAACGTGTTCTAAGTCTATGTTTATTAATTTAATTAACTTTTTTATATGGTTTTAGGCTGTTAATTGGTTTTTTGCGTTTATTATTTAAATGTTTTAATGATTTATTTTGTTTTAATTTTTGTATTCTTTATTGCTTTGATATAGAATAATTTTTATAATCGTTAATTACATAAGCCTATGTTTTAAGGTTACACCATCGTCACATATTATAAAATACACAGAAGGAGACTGAAATGTGCCCCACAACAAACCTTCGTAAAAAATTACCGTTCTTTAGAGAGTTTCCTTAGGCATAATGCCCAACAGTAACAGTAGGATATTATTATAAGCGATGTAAACGTATTAAACTACAAATGCCACTTTGTACTTTTCCACTTTACCTTAAGGAAACTGTGCAGCAAAGCCTTAAAAAATGCTATTTTAAAGATTTTCGCTATTTTTTNNNNATTTAATGGTATAAAACTAAAGAATTTGTGGTTGCAAATCATTTTTTCTACTTTTCCTGGTAAAAAAATTCATATTCCCAGACCATTTCTTTGTTGAGATACGTTTACGCGTGAAAACACAGATTTTACAGACAATATTTCAGTAGGGAATCCCCTTAACCATGCATTAATACGTGCGGGTCAATCAACGAAAGGACGCACGCAAGGAGTGGGGGAATGAAAAGGACCCACCTCTCCCCAAAAAATACTCAAAATTTAAATAAATATATATATTTTTTTTTTTGGGAAATTGACTGAATATTATAAATTGAGAATTTAAATTAACAATTGCAATAAGTCTCCCTTGGGTGTATACTTAAAATAATTTTTGTTTTACATTGGGCAAAATGTGTTTTTCTTATTTTCTTCCGAGGTTCAACCATTCCCAAAATAAAGTCATGTGTGTGCAACTGAATCGAAGCCGTGCCGCTCTTGATGTTGGGATATTTTTTGGCTTATTTCATCATTCTGAAGAGAAACCGTGGGGGGGGGGGATAATTTAAATAATAAGCTTGTATCATATCCACAGTGTTTATATGAATTAAAAATGTTGTGACCGTGAGTTAAACCATTTAATATTTGTATGTTTTATTAGTTTAAAATAAATAACGGCGAAAAAAATATAATTTATTTCCGAAACTATGATGTGTTATATTTATTATACAACGTCAACGTGTTTCAGAACACTAACAGAATAGACTCCGGTAGGGTATTCCTTGGAAAAAAAAAATAAGACGAATATATAAACGACTTTTTTCCTAGAGGTGGTATTAAAAGTTATGTCATTGAAAATCGAATGTAAAAGTGATTTGTTTCTAAACGTTTAAGAAAACTTGCAATTAGGCAACAGAATGGTGAGTAGTGTTTTGTATGATGGAGTTATTACACCCCTGAAAACACAGGTAACGTCCCTTTCATTCTTCAAATGGGGGGTTACTACTTCGGAGTTGCATCTGCCTTTGCCTTGCGTGTTGCGTGCCTGTCAAGCAATGCAAGTTCAGTGTGTGAACATCTTTGACACACGCATTTCTCGAAAACAATTAAACTGAGAGTGTACTGACTTTTTTTTATATTATTCGTGCTTATTAATACGTCGTCTTTTATCAGTTACAACTTAATGTTACAAAATTTAATGCGAACACATGGTCCGAGTGCCAATGTTTCAGAAAAGTCGGAAATCTGACAGCACTTTTACTAGGCCGTGCACTAGTGACAACTCCTATGTTGTGACTTCGGACAGTAAAATAACAGAACGACACATTACTTGGCTTTCAAACCCGTTACCATCTGAACAGAACGCTGACTGCTTGAGTGATACTTGCCTCCAAAAAAACTGTATTATGTACGAATATATTATTCGTCATACCTTGTGAATATGCCAGGAACACGGTTTATCGAAAATCTTGTAAAACTAGAATATTGTAGACAATAAACACAATATATACTCAAGAACAACGGTTGAATCTCTGCATACTGTTACATGAATGCCTGGGCGGCGTATTTGAATTCGTGAGGGGTGGAGGTCTTAATAGAAATAAATGTACTAAATTAGGTTTTTAATTTATTCACACAGCTATTATTTACAACCTTAAATTGCCTATCTCCACTCTAAATATTTTTATTTCGCAGTGCTGAGCGCAATATTTAATGTATATTTCAATTCTAATTACCGTCCTTAATTTCTCTGTTTGGTTACAGTATATTAACTCATACTCATCATTAACACACGTTCAGTCTATCTGTTGCCATAATTTGTATTGTCTTTTACTCACGCATCCTGTCCAACAGTCCAGTCTGCAGTCGTACTCTTCACTGCTCAGATGTTCGCAGTCGCAGATTTTCCTCCCGCTGGTCCCTTCTCTCACCGCGTGCTTCTCTTCTCGCTAGGCGTCTATCGTTTAAACTCAACCATTCAACAACTGCCGTATCGGAGGCCCGACACGTCTTTTATAGCCACTGGCCTTGACCTGGAAGGTTCGCCGCACCCCTAGTATAGCTGAGAGACACGAGATCAGTAATCCAGAGCATTCTTCAGATGTCTCAAAGAAACCCGATACCCAAGGTCGGGAGCGGCACGCGCCCTGATAGGCATAACAGGCATGCTTTGTTAACATTCCTTTGACTTGCCGCTGCCATCACATAACTGCTCTGTCCTTCCATTTTACTCGCTCGCGCGGAACAAAGTAGTGAGCGCGTAACAATACTTTGTTCCGCGACGTTTCAATCAAATTAAGAGGGGTCTTGGGGGGAATGAAAGTCGGCTTAACACGTCCACACGTCACAGACATATATAAACGCACGGAATATCCTAATTCATGCGAGCTGAACACGCCCAATACTATCACGGATCCAGTACCAGCAGAGGCATCACCTTCATGCTGTATTCACGGATTCATCGGGATCTTTTTCCTCCACTCAGGTATCTTCCATATTCCGGAATCTATTAGGAACACGACCCGCCATACCATACTACGCGTTTACAGTTGCCAAATGTCCAGCGGAGGTGCTCCCTCGGTCGTGCCGTTAAAAATAGGACACGGGTTTAGCGTCTGCTTTCAAAATCAAAGGTATGTTGCGCAGTCTTCACGCTGATATTCGGTGAGTATCCAGCAATGAATTTCGATTTTATTCGCTGCAGTGTTGAACGCTTGTAGTTTGAAACGAGTATAGACAGCCGACGCATCTCATGTTCATCCAGAGTCTATTGATCGTCACGTTACTACTGTACGTTTGATGTTTTATCGTAATGTTCGAATTCGAGGTACGCCCTTGATGTAGTCGAACATGAAAAATCCAAACTTCGACTCTGTTTCCGAAATGCTGCTAGCCATCTTACGAGCTGCCGGATAAAGTCGGATAAATCATTATGACATCGTATCGATACGACATAAGCAACTTGTGAACTTTTGCAGAATACGTAGCTGGTAAACGTAATATGTGACGCTCAAGCAGGGTTACCAGACGTCCGGCAAAAGTCGGACAAGTTCTCCTTTTCATGCGTTTCTATGCGTCCGGCTTTTTTGACCTGACAAAAGANGACGTCCGGCAAAAGTCGGACAAGTTCTCCTTTTCATGCGTTTCTATGCGTCCGGCTTTTTTGACCTGACAAAAGATAGTATCTGTGTACTCATTATTTTGAAATTATTGTTTTTTGTGTAATAAAACTTGTTATAGCTGTGTTGTCGCCATTGACTTGGTTGATCGTATAAAAACGCCTGCATAGTCTATTCGCAGTATCTTCACACTTTCTGATCAAACGTTTGAAAAATCACCTCATGTATGAAACATTTGGTAGTTTCTTAAATGCAGCATGTATCACAAGCGTTTTAAACTTCTGTTAACATAATAGTATATTATGTTTGGTTAAATTTAACTTATACACATATATATATATATATATATATAAATGTTGTATCCGTTTGTTCGGACGTGCATAACTCCCATAAAAAATCAACCAATTTTCATTCTGTTTTTTTATAAACCTTCCTTTTGTTCCCACGAGTATTTGTATACCTTTCTTTTTTTATCTGTATTACCTGCAAAAGTACTAAAATCTGCAAAAAGCTCTTTTTTACCATACTTTCACCTGGCGCTTGAACTGTGTTGTAGAGTGTTTGAAATCCTGGTTTTTTGACGAAACTAATAAACGTGCTCCCGGTATGTTTACCTACGAAAAGACATCGTACACCAGACGAGCCAATTGTATTTGTCGTGTTCTAGAGTAGGAAAACCATCCAACTTATCCATACGCGCGGAAGATGGTAAAACTGAAAACATTGTATACATACAAGTACTTAAATAATAAAGATTTTGAAAATACATATACTTCTTTCAATTAATTTACCAGAAATGAATAGAACCAAAATCTTTTATGTCACAGCAACGTGTGGCTGGGTAAGCTTGTAATATATATATATATATATATATTTTTTTTTCTCTATAAATTTTAATAATTCGTTAATAATAAATGTAAATAAAAACAGAGAGAAAATAGGTTTCTTGACAATACGTAGTAAGAATTAGTTCTTGTTAAAAATATTACTGAATTGAGAGCGCACAAATGCGGTGCGTTACCCCTTTGGTGTAATTTTCTAGACTTCGCTAAGATTTATTTACGTGAGACGGTCGAATATCCCGAAAGTATAACTTTAGCAGGGTTTTAGTAAAGTTGGAAGTTACCATGAGTGGTACTTGAGATCTTTGATAAACCATATAGATTAGATGTACGGGTTTTTTTTTTTATTTCTCATTTACAATCATTTTTATACTATGGCGTACGTATTAAAATGTTTAGTTTAGTAAACATATGTATGCAAACAAATATATTTCCCTGGTTCTTTGCTTTCATACGTTATCTTAACTGATAATGTAAACATTATATTACTTTATTAATTTAACCTTTGATAATTGTTTGCTTTATATGCCAATGACTGATTAAAATGAGAGACGAACCCCTGCAAACAACCTGGCAAAGCCTTCATGCAAATAGGTTTATACGCTGTTCACTGTAAAGGCGTGGTTAAAAGTTATTTTCAGCTTATTTGTATCCGTTCGCCAATTTTTAATATAATAATGGCAATTTAAGTAACAAACACAAAAATTTACGCCTGAGGTTATAATAAAATATGATTTTTTGGTTATTTTCTCGCTGGGAGGCCTTTAGAAAGTGATATATTTCCCATTAATTTCTCTGCCTATACCAGAGACTCCGGATGACATTCGCACACGTCATATTGTGGAATGGAAAATGCAAGTGCGCTATATAGCCGCGGAGTAATTAATTTCTTGATCCCAATACTGATCGAAAAGATTTTGCCACTTACTAATCATTAGCTCTCTGCGTACATAAATGCGTTCAAATTCTGCTACACGTCTTGCGATATGCGAACGTTTAAAGTAAATATAATATATTCAAAATTGTGCAAAATATGTTATTTTTTCTATAAAAGCACTGGACCGTTGGAAAACCTCACGTAAACATAAGTCTACGTCACAACGTTTGATCACGTGAATTTTACAGTACTGTTGGCAATTCGTGGGCTCGCGTCGAGGAGGCAAAATCNCACGTCACAACGTTTGATCACGTGAATTTTACAGTACTGTTGGCAATTCGTGGGCTCGCGTCGAGGAGGCAAAATCATCTGCCTCGTCTTTAATCTGTATCAAGTACAGGTCAAGGACCCTAAGAACTGTGATAACTCCGCCACCACTTTCTCAGTACAACAACGTATGTTCCCAAACTGTCAATAAATACTAAACACTCATAAATTGATCCCCGCCAGTGTCGCATACTTTAATTTGTCAGTTTTTCACCACAACGCCATAATTTTTTTAAGCTGCATGTCACTGCGTATAATATAACCCAGCCANGCATGTCACTGCGTATAATATAACCCAGCCAGTTTTAATAAGCATTTATAGTGGAAGTTTCTTGTCAGAACTTTGTGTCTAATCAGTGGTCTCGCCAATTTCTTGCGAACTATAAATTGGGCTTATTAATGTCCCCCGGTTATATGCCTGAAGGTTTATCAGGGGGCGGCTTGCAAGCTAACTTAACATCTAACACTAACTTAAAGTTAACACCCAGGCCTTACCTAGGATTCGAACCCAGAACCTCCTGCACCCAGACCAGCGGCGCACCAACCGACTGAGCCACGGGAGGTCGGCAAATTTCTTACGAAAGCACAAGTGTTTTCGATTAGCGTGTTCAGTGAGCACTATGACTCGAAATGTTTCAGTTTGACAGTACAAAATAAAATGTGTCAACTTTTGTGCCCCTATCTTTCGGAGTTCTTCATTCTGCAACGAGCCTGGAAGAAACAATTATTTACTTTCTACAAGTGGTTAGTAAATTACCTACGAAGTTGTTTCCTGATACGTCAACCTGCGACTTTCGAAACCTGTTTAATTTTCAGCAACAGTGCCACGTAAAGGAGGAACTATACCTAGCATCTTGAATTCATATTTTTTTCTTTTCACATGTTCTATTTTAGAACTCTAATATAAATTTGTGGCTCGGCACAGTATAAATAGAGGCATCCCGAAATTATAAAACAGCTTCACTTATTAGTTTACTTAATTAGGTATTTTATAAACGGTAGCCTATATTCCGAGAAGAAATAAGAGAATACATCGTGCGGGTAGCTACAGAATTGATAACAGCAAATGCCTACACCTCACTCTGTGGTGAAATTTGTCAAAATCCAAAATGCCGGCTGCTAATTTCCCCCAGTAAAATAATACGTAAGACGCTTGTTTCAGTACAGCATAGCTTGGCTTGCCACGTCGCGACCGGTGATGTCGACTGGATGAGTGAACCTGTGTAAAAACCCGGTGACGTCACTTATCTGTAATTGCCACGAGCCTTCAGTGTTAAATCTGGAGATAATCTGGGAGACGTGTGCTGATTACAATGCGCGTGCGGGGGAAAACCAGTGCAACCCGATAGCCACCGGCAGTAATAATCTCATATACTTGCAACCTAACTCTCGCCGAGATATAGCGTAACGAGATGGGTTAATGTTCATGTGACGCGTGCCAATCCCTTCTGCAGTTTGCAGTTGTAAAAATGAACTCCTGATAAAGGAGTTCCAGTTGATAAACGACGCTGGATAACGATAACCTCATTTAGCAGTGACTTGATCCTTAGTTACGCAAAACCCATTTTCCATATGACAAAAATAGATCTCGTTCGACATTAATGTCGCGTGAAGTCCATTTACGGTGAATTCGAGGAGTTCCTGAAATAGTTTTACCTTTGGACTCACAATGAACAAAGCAAGTTTTTTGCTTATTTAATTGTATTATTATTAGAAAATGTTAGAATATATTAATTACATATTGGTATTTACGCTATAGTGCAGACCTTAATCTCCATTATTTGTTTCATATTGTCGTGCAATGGATGTTGCTATGTGGTGGTTTTCAGAATAGCTTTGCCATTCAGCAAAGTTGTTTGATTGCGTTGGCAATTAAAGTTACTAACAATTATTATGACGAAAATCATCGAGGGTACATCAGATTTTCGTGTAAAAATTCAATTATCACAGCATGTCCCACATTAGCGAACACATGAATCCGCGTGTACTGTGCGGTTTATGTACAATTTGTAACAAACGTGAGATATTAAATAACTAATCTTGGTTAACGCGGATAGGACTGAGTGAGAAAAAGCTTCAAGGTCACCCTCCACAAGTGTATAACGTGTACATTTTTCCTTTAAAGATCGCTAGACTCAAATCGATTTCATCCGCGAATATGCCACCATTGCAATATTTTTCATCACCGAAAAACGACAATGCATTTCCAATATAACTGTTAAGTTATTTTGCCTCTCCCCCTACCCCAGCCATAGTTAGCTCGTTGAGTGGGCGACTCAGAAACTCCCGGTTGTGCTTGAACCAAAGGCAACCCGATTGGTAGGCTGACACTTGGGTCGGCTATTTTAACTCAGTGAATACGGGTTGATTTGAGTGGAGTAGAGAGTATTGGCTGGCTCTTTAACATCGGGGTATTGAGAGTCGATGAGAGTGAAGCGAGGTACGGAGCAGCACTGAAATGCAAAGGCGAAGGTGAACTCGAGAACCCCGAGAAAGCCCACCGGGCAAAGGCGACGTCCACCACGTTTCTTACTTGGGAACATGTTTGTCATCCCCCGCAATCGGACACGGTTCGACTTGGTTGGAGGCGAGCAGACTAACCGCTGAGCCACCGCGGCCCGTGTTAAATGTATTCACATTGAATTAAAGTGTTAGGGAAACATTTGTGAATACTTAAATGATTTCTTAAATTCTTTTTTCTAATACATATAATATGTAGGAAATAGCAAATTTGTAAAAATATTTACCTTTCTAATAATTTCACACTTTTACTTGACTGGAGCATGAAGAAGTGATCAGGCCCATGACATTGTTAATTTTAAATATGTGGATACAAGTATATCTTAAGCAGGGCTAAAAGTGCCCAGTTAGAGCCCAAATTAGCAAAATATCTGAAAGACGTGACGTCAAGCCTCTGTCAAAATGTTTGTTTTTATTACTAGGATTTCGTAAAAAAAACACAAATATTTCACATGTCTTAATTATCAAGCTCACATATTTATGTTTTTTTTNTTACTAGGATTTCGTAAAAAAAACACAAATATTTCACATGTCTTAATTATCAAGCTCACATATTTATGTTTTTTTTGTTGCATCTATTTGATGCTCAATTATTATATTATTTCTAACCATTAAAAAAATTTCTTAATTCATATAAATTTTTTTTTATTAATTTAAAAACCATAATTGTGAAGTATTTCATTTCCAAATGCTTTCTCTCATGTTAACGTACTAGCTTTTGTCGCAAAAATTTGCCATCCAACTATGGANTTACTAGGATTTCGTAAAAAAAACACAAATATTTCACATGTCTTAATTATCAAGCTCACATATTTATGTTTTTTTTTGTTGCATCTATTTGATGCTCAATTATTATATTATTTCTAACCATTAAAAAAATGTCTTAATTCATATAAATTTTTTTTTATTAATTTAAAAACCATAATTGTGAAATATTTCATTTCCAAATGCTTTCTCTCATGTTAACGTACTAGCTTTTGTCGCAAAAATTTGCCATCCAACTATGGANGTATTTCATTTCCAAATGCTTTCTCTCATGTTAACGTACTAGCTTTTGTCGCAAAAATTTGCCATCCAACTATGGATAATAGAGCATTCAAGCCAACCTAAAATTTATGTGAGCACATATTGTATTTTTTTCGTTTCCTTTTTCACACGGCAGCTTTTTGTCGTATCTCACTACGTTCTCGCTTAAAATACTGCAAAAGACAAATCAACCACTATGACTCAATCCGACACTACTACCTATAACAAAAAACAAAACGCAGACGAAATATTATGAATAGCCATGTAGATCTCACTCATCCCGGACAATATATTCCACATTCTGTGTTGCACTGCGCTTTTGCCTGTTCACATTTATCCTGTGACAAAAAATGAAATTTTGCTTTGGATAGAAGGACGCCCGTTTAAATTACCCGGATGGTAGGAAGCTAAGAGTACTAATCCAAATCACCTAAGAATAAGGATAACAACAGTTTTTATTTATATTACTAATATGTCACTATTTAAAAGCTTTGTATTTAAATTTACATATATATGTATGTATTATACATTTCTAAAATACTGTTCAACACGAAGACACTGCAATACACGAACGCTACCATCTTCAAATGAATCGGTTCTCTAGTTTAAGCATTATTGATGTTNACACGAAGACACTGCAATACACGAACGCTACCATCTTCAAATGAATCGGTTCTCTAGTTTAAGCATTATTGATGTTAGAATTCATGATTACACTAGTTTTGTTTAAATAAAAATTAAGTAAATCGAGCTGTTTGCAAAAATAAATGAAANGTTAGAATTCATGATTACACTAGTTTTGTTTAAATAAAAATTAAGTAAATCGAGCTGTTTGCAAAAATAAATGAAAGACAATTTTTTAAATTAATTTTAAGACATTACTTGCGTAACATATTTTGAAAAACCCAGGGACAGAATAGATGAAAGGAATGTGCAAATTTCCATATACTCAACGTTATTTTTAAAATGCTAGTATTTTTGTCTGTGACGTAACGTAGATGTGTTTAGATACTTCGTAAGTATTTTCTGTGCATATCGTCTTATAGCATTTCTGCAAATTCTTATTCCTTGGAGGTTTTAATTTATTTTAATGTCTAATAGTCTAAAATTATATAAATAATTAATTTTCTGGGCGTGACAATACTTGGAATGTCTACAAGTTGAAACAAAGCCTGGCACAGATATGAAATACTTATTTTTTTCTTACCCAGAGCCATTAAACAAATGCAGAAAAAAGTGTGTAGGGAATTATAAGAGGAGTTGCAATTAATTTCTAAAAATAAATGTTGAAAACACTTTGTAACATACCAAAAAAATATTCACAAGGGGCTACGTCTCCACCAGCCCTGCCAACCTATTCCACCGGCATTGACAAGAACTCCCGTGCTGATTTGTCAGTGTAGTTAAGCAAATCAAATTTATCCAGCTATTATTGGGTGCATTACCTTGAATTAGATGCCCATCGTAAAGCTAGGATTCAAAGTTTGATCACACGGGTTCTTGGGCGATGTTAGTTAGGGTGCAGGCGCCGTTTGAAGTAGATGGATATAAACTGAAATACTATGCTTGTTTGAACCAGCAGAAAACTTGTTTGTGCATGAAAAAATACATAACTGCTCTTAAAAAATATTTTATTCTTAAAAAAAAGAAGATTTAATAGAAGTTGATTTTTTTCATCTAAAAAACGCAGTTCAGTTGGCGAAGGCCCCTTCTTGGGGTCAACAGAATTTACCTGAAAAATAAATGGTGAATTAATTCTACGTATTTGTTTGGTAATAATATACAAGTAAATATTTATTTAGGCCAAATAAACCTGTCACTTCAGTAGAACACTTTGGAGTGGTCTGATGCACCTGGCTGCTGGCTGCGGTGCCGCGTGCCACGGTGGTCATCTTGTATTTCCTTTTTTCCCATAGGAATGTTCCTTTTTCCCACCAAATACGTCTAAAATTTCCCTTTTTTTCCTAAAAATTTCCCAAACCCTTAAAACCGGAAAAATTTCTCGCAAAAATGCACTTGCACAAGACGGCGGGATCCATCGGAAGTTGCATAACAGCCAGCCGGATCGTGCAATCGTTTACAAGCACTTCACGCTCTGTTATTCCATGCCATGCATCATCCATCTTGTCTGAAGAATGTTCGAGTTCATTGCCCTGTCATGGAATTTCTCTCATTTCTTTCAGTCTCTCTCTCACCCACGCCCATTCTCTCTCTCTCTCTCTCTCTCTCTCGCCTGCTCTTTCCTTTGGGGTTTTCTTAAATTCCTTCTGGTTTCCTTTATTATCTCTCTTGCTTTTTACGTCCTCCATCTTTAATTCCCACACCCGCGACCGCCAGTCGTCTGCAGTAGGCGGTCATCTTTACTTCTCGCACCCGCCACAAGAGTGTGCCAAGTTCTTCATTTTTACGTCCTCCATCTTAAATCCCCGCACCCGCCGCCGCCAGTTGGCTGCTGTAAGCGGTCATCTTTAATTCCCGGCACCGGCACCAGAGTGTGAGAAGTTCTATTGTTCGAGACTAGGAGGGCGGGTATTATAGCAGCCATTTTGTATGTGTTGGTTCACTCGTCGCCTGCAAGGGTTCGCTGATATCGGGAAGTGTAGTTCAAAGGGTGGCCACCAGGAGCGCTGGAAATATATTTTTTTAATTGGTAGTCGTTTCGGAACTAAAAAAAAATGCCATAGGCGTGCAAGATCAGCGTGCGGGATCGTTCTGGCACCCCTGGGGTCGGCAATTGAGCGTCTTGCCCAAAAGACTACTGCAGCATCTAGGAAAGTAGCTTGTTTAACGACGGATACGTATATCGTTATTGCCATCCCTGGCATCAAGGGAGATGTATATGTTATGAATTTGAAGACTATAGCTTAAACAGTTCAGAAATGGCGGCCAACTATGCTTCTTATAAGAGAGCTTAGGGCGTAATTGTCTGTACATTCGACATCAGGGGTGATGCCTATGTTATGAATTTGATGACTATATCTTAAACAATTAAACATCCTCTTTTTTTCTCAATTACAATTTTTTTGTCGTGTGAGTGCGTAAACTGATGCGTGTATTTACTTTATTTCTTCTCCTAAGCAATGGTGATATATATATATGTCGAATGTACAGACAATTACGCCCTAAGCTCTCTTATAAGAAGCATAGTTGGCCGCCATTTCTGAACTGTTTAAGCTATAGTCTTCAAATTCATAACATATACATCTCCCTTGATGCTGAATATGACGGTAGAAACAACTAGGCCTTAAGTCCTCGTATAAGCATAGTCGGCTGTAATTTTCGAAATGTGTAAGATAAAGTTACCAAATTCATAGCATAAGCATCACCCCAGCTACGAAAAGGACTGCAGGTTTAAGTACGCCTTAAGCTTTCTTATAAGCATAGTTGACCACCATTTCCCTTCGGCCGGAGCTATACCTACAAAATTCATATAATATGCATGCATTACCTCCGACGACGAGTAGTACGACAAGGTCAATGTCACCCTTAAGCCCTCGTATAAGCATAGTTGGCCGCCATTTCCCATCTGCCGTAGCTACAGTCACCAAATTCGTATCACACGCATCGTTCCCGACATCAAACGGGTGGCAGGGTCCATGTAACCGGTGTCTTATCTTTATTTTTTCCAAAGTATGGGTGGTTGTTGTCGTCGTTGGAGGCAATGCATGTGATATGAATTTGGGTGATATAATAATTAATAATTCAGTTTCTGACGTACTTCATAAAATTGTAAAAACAAATTTTCTATTGCGGCTTTGTATAGAACATATTTAATTTAAGATGCCTCTTATCGCAATTTAAGATCGAATATTTATTTATAAACTTAATACAGTTACACGAACCTATTTCCGAGAACTAGGATGCTCTAGTTACGACAGTATTTTACTGGGGAGGGCGGGGAGTGCGAAATGCAGTAGCAGGTTTGGGGCGATCGTTGGCCTAGGTCCCCTCTCCGCTACATGCATTTAGTGGCGGGGTACCCCAAGGGTTCATGGAAAACCGTGGGAAGGGAAGGGAGGAGGAGGTGTGATGGGGTGCGGTGGTCTCGTGGCTAGCAGGTTGGACTTCAACCCACGGTGATCTGGGCTCGATTCCTGGCGCGATCACACCCGGATCCTCGCACGTGGGAAACGTGGCAGACGCTGTTGTTGACCGGCGGATTTTCTCGGGGTACTCCCGTTTTCGTCCGCCCTTGCGTTTCACCGCATCTCCATCTTAGGATCCCAATCCATGTCACCCTTAAAACATGACAGGCATCTACGGGCTCCCACCTGTAGGATGAATTTGGCACAGTTCGCATTCCAGCTGCGCAGTAAAAATCTCTGTGTCCCAACACTGCACTGCTTTTCTTCCTACGCAGCTGTCGGAACTATGCAACTGCGACTATGGTTAGCACGCTGGTTACTTAGATAAATACTTTGAGATGCTGTTACACTACTTCTGACTAAGTTTTAGCGCAAATGTAATGTACTAATCTTACGCAATTGGATTTTCATAAATAGGCGGGTTTGTTATTAAACAAAATGTAAACAAACGGCACGTTGTGTTTGAGACACCTGAATTTGATAGTAATCATGGCAATCTTGACGGAATGTTGGAGGTATGCGCATAAGACGAAAATTGGGCCACCTCGTCATTAGTTTATGGTCCCACCTTGAAAGCCCGCCACGCTGCGTGTGTTACTCCGCCTTATTGTGCAATTTTCAGTAAGCATTAGTATTAAAAAAAAAAAAACTCAGTGTAACGAGCCGTGGAGGAAGGTATGTGGCAGCATCACTGGCCAGCAGAAGTACATGGAGCGAATGGAGTGGCCGACTGAAGTGGGTCGCCAAGGTTGTCGACCGCTGCGCTCGGCCAGGGGTCACTCGCCATGAGTAGTCCTTATCAAACATGCAGCTGCGGCGTGACACGTGACCTGCCGCCTGCTGTCTACTGTATCTCACTACGTCTCTAACCACGCCACATCGCGCACCACGCAGTTGCGACGTCAGCAATATTGCCAATGCAGTGTTTCCAACTGAGCGGCTTTTCCACCAGATTTGGTAGATTTCCATTCTACGTGGTGGGCAATATTGTTACTCTCTGTCTCGTGTAACTTGGCAAGATTTTGATAGTTCGACGAAAGTAGCGCCAATGTTTACTTTTCGTTTATGCATCCTTTCGCCATCAGCTGGTGCGTCAAGTAGCGGCTGTATATTTTACTAACACGCTCTCAGTTAATCCACTTGTCATTGTAAAGCTAAACAAATGTTAAAGTATGTATAGACTGACATCTGTCTAAAAAATATCCTTAGTTATAAAATTAAAAAAGAAAACCGTTAAAAAAATGAAATATTTGTTAACACTTTTTTAATTTATTAGAGACAGCGAATTTGGGTTAACATTCGCGAGACGGTAATTGTAGTTCTCATTCGCCAACAAAAAACTCACCAACGACTTTTACAAAGCAGTTATTCTGCTATTACTGATACTAAATAGCTCGACTTGGAAATATGTGGAGTGGAATAACGTAAGAATTGCTTAAAAACTACCCACGTGCGTCTCACTTTCTTCTTTGTTTTAATACAGCACAAGAATCACGAAAATAACACATGAAAGTTGTTATTTTACACAAGAAAGCTATTTTTTCAAACTAGTAGTGTTCGGGAGCTCGCTGGTAGATGGCGTGGCAGGGCGTATTGTGAGCTGGGTGAGCCGAGCGTGTTCTTCAACAGGTAGCAGCACATTGGCCTGCCTCTTTATTCCATCTGTTTAAATGTTCACTTTTCTCCTATTACTGACCCGAAACGACACGAGTTTGATATATATTTCGTCATATTATTTGAAAAATAGTTCAACAATTCCCTGCGATGTTTCTGTAGGCTTTTAGAATTAATATCAAGCATGCATGGATAAGGTTGGTGACTGGGTATCGGCGTACTCCCAATGTTTGAAGTTGCGTTTCATTTGAATACGAACCGTTATAATTTGCATTTCATTTTGAACACATATACATTACTACTTTAACGCAAAGTTTAGTTTGTAACACTAACAACAGCAGTTTGTGACCACGTAAAATAAAATGTATTAATTAATCTAAGAACACTTTCTTATCCGCGTATTTCCTGTTTGTCTGATGTGCGTCGGCAGTGCAGTCAGAATAGCCAACGTAATATTAATTTTCATCCGTTCATGCATCAGCTGATACAGGATTTTTTAAATGGCACATTGTTTATTTTGTATACGTAAAGTTGCCACTCACTGTCTGTCAAAATCTTGCCAAGTTATATGAGAAAGAGAGTACGTTAGAAACATCGAACTACCGAAATTCACATTATAAAACGAGCATACAACAGAACCACATATGTTAGAACGATCGCACAAAATAAACACACATTTTTAGAACCACGTATTTCAGAACCAGATACGTTAGAAACATCGTACAGCCGAAATTCACAATTTAGAACGATCATACAACAGAACCACAAATTTTAGAACGATCGTACAAAAGAAACACACAATTTATAACCACATATGTTAGAAACGTCGTACAACCGAAATCCACAACTTAGAACGGCTATAGAGCCGAAACACAGATGTTAGAACTATCATACAATAGAAACACACATTTAAGAACTATCGTACATTAGAATCACATAACACAGAACTGGTTTTCGTTAGAATTGTCTGTCTTGTGTGGTTCTATGTTATGTGGTTTTAGTGTATGTGTTTCTAAGATGTGACGGCACCCCAACAGTGACACATGAACAACTGAAGAAAGTCGATGCACAATATTTAGTGACGGATTCATGTTTTTTGTAGGCACGGCTGACAATTAAACTCGAATATGAAGGAGCGTCGGGCAACACACAAATTCGGACTTTGTTGTTGAGCGACACGCCTTCCCTTATAGCGCGGTTGCAACGGGCAGTTTTCCAACAGTACAATGCCGGCCCACATACGGCAGGGGTTTGCCATGACTACCTTCCTCGGCCATCCCGCACTCCAGACTTGCATATAGAACACGTATGGGGCCATTTGGGGCTGCAACTTCAGCAGTTTCAACAACTAAGGGACGATCTTTAGACGTCTCTATGCAAGACAGTGCCACTGCGTGTATCCACACTAGGGTAGTTCAACGGTACCTATACTAATGATATTTTTCAACTTTACAAATCTGCCCGAATAAACGACGATTGTGTCATGATGTTGTGATCATTAACTTGTATAATCGTTGCCTATTGCCTGGACCAAGTTCATTCCATTTTGACGTCTCCTGGGTACGGGCGTTTTCACGAAAATGAGGTGTTTGTAAATGTCTATAAATTATATATATATATATATGCGTGTACACATACACACGCAGCAAACAAGGGCATCGTATACTTAAATATATCACCCCAATCAAAAAAAGTATCACAGCGAAGAAAGTAGTTTCAAAAACCCGCCTCATTTAAGTATTAGTTTAGCCCAAAAAAGCCCTGGTAAAATTTATAATGCATAATTTCATGGATTTGCATGTTGTAAAAAATGTGTGGCGAAAATTTCGTCACAAACGTGTGAAAAAACGGAAGTTCTTAAAATTTAATTAAAGTAAATTCCTTTCCAAAAATGAATTCTAATGAAAGTATTACTAACCGACCGCAAAGCTACGATAATTCAGAGGCTACCTCTCTGTTTGCAATAGTAGATTGTGCGTGTTTTTTTTTTAATTTTTGAGAGGGCGTGGGGAACAAGTCGTTAATGTTCTGTCTCCACTATCAACTGTAAGTAGAGGTTAGACACAGTTTGTAAATACATATGAAAGTATATCGGTGTGACGTGACTACTATTTACACTGCCGTTTCAACGATAATAAAAGCAAAATAACTGGTCGACAACGTTGCATAAACAACCATTCCATGAATTTATCTCGTGTGTTCCCAAGTCTATTCTCAAGTATTTTACCAGTTGCTATCCACGTATGCTCGGCGACTGTTTAGAAAGTTACGCTGACTCGATTA
Source organism: Clitarchus hookeri (assembly GCA_002778355.1). Taxonomy (NCBI): domain Eukaryota; kingdom Metazoa; phylum Arthropoda; class Insecta; order Phasmatodea; family Phasmatidae; genus Clitarchus; species Clitarchus hookeri. The sequence goes on along the minus strand of NQII01001581.1, from coordinate 127,359 downwards.
GATGTGTATCGTTTCAGGATTCCGATAATCAATTACTTGAAAGTCTGAAATAAGTATGCAGATATAGCAAGTAAAATAAATATATATAACCGAGAACAAAATAAAAGATATAGTCGGAACCATTTAATGTGTGATTTTTCGTAGCCTCATCATATACAGGATGACTGGAAATTGAACCTATTCCTTGGGGCTTACAGTAGATACACTTTGTAGTAAATTTGACCCGTCCGAAAAATAGTAGTTGTCGAGATAATTTAGGTTTTAATGGTTTAAGTGTCTTACAATCACTGATTTGTTAGCTAGCGGAGAACACTGAAATAAGTGGCAGAAAATGGGCATTTCTTTTCCCCCGTAACACCGGACATGCTGACAAGAGTGTGTAACAAGTTTGATTATCGCGTAGATGTCATTCGGGCCGTTCATGGTGGTCACATTCAACATTTATGAATATATGGTAAAAAAAATTCACAGTTCCACGGTTCACTTGATTGGTCAACCAAGGTTGTAGGTTGTTTGGTTTTGATACTATAGACCTTCAAAGTTTGGGTTTTCTTTTAAACTCATCCTTTATTTTGACAGTCAGGTGTCCTTGTGTTTGTTGGCACATGTGGCATACAGAAAAATTCTGTTGTTTTGATAATTGAAGGTTTAAACTAGAATATTTCCAAAAAAAAATTTTAGTGTACTCATTCGTGTGATAAACCATATCAGTGTCTGCATTTTTTCTCTCCCTTTCTGAAACGTAGGTAAACATGATTGAAATGGAAGATTTGTGTTTTGCGTTGCTTGGCTGTGTCTGTGTACGATGGGGCCTCCTTATTACAGCGGGTTCCTGACAATTATCCTGTGTAGTTCTTCGCTGTGGCTAGCGTGCTGCACAAGGAGTATTAACAAGAGAGCTTTGTTGTTTGTCGCAGGGACGGCAGTGGTGCTGTTGGCGGTGGCCCTGTGCCACTCGGCCCTCGGCAAGGTCAAGAAGGGCAAGAAAGGCGGCGACCGGCTGCAGGAGGCCGTCAACGAATTCTCCGTCGACCTGCTCAAGGTCAGATTTACGTCAGCTTGTGTTGTGCGGTAACACACGTGTGTCTCAGTGCCTACTGTTGTAATACCTGACAGCTGTTAGGTATACTGCGAGCCAGATATCTGCCAGCTTGAGCAATGTCACAAGGAACAGAGACGTCACTGACGATTACTGGAATACATTAAAATGTTCGCGTGTGGTGGGTATGTAACCGAGCAGATTAGAGCATGCCACATTATGTACAAAATAACAGAAAATATTGTCCGTACTGACCACTCTTTGCTCATACCTCTTCATATTGTTATATGGACGTCTGAGGGGCGTATCTTAGTTCGTGAAAAATGGAGGTCTTAATAGAAAATAAAACAACTAATTTTGAATTCTAATTTATTCACACAGCAATTTTTTACATCATTAAATTATCTATCTCCACTCTTACTCCTTTTATTTCTTAGTGAGCGCAATATTTAATGTATATTTCAACTCCAATTAACGACCTTCTCAATGTCGCTGTTTCGTCATATTCTATTAATTCATACTCATCATTAACACACGTTCAGTCTGTCTGTCGCCATCATTTGTAATGTCTTTCACTCACGCATCTAGTCCAATAGTCCAGTCTGCCAGCCGTACTCTTCATTGCTTTATACTCGCAGTCGCAGATTTCCCTACCGCTGGTCACTTCTCCCGCCGCTCATCGTCAAACTCATCCACTCATCCATTCAACTAAAACAACCACGGAGGCATTATTTATTCTCTCCTGTCGCATTATTTATACTCTCCTGGCCTTGACCTGAAAAGTTCGACGCAGGATTATCGTGTCAGCTCGCTCTTTGTAACAGATACGCGGTTCGCTCGCCTGCCATTCAAAACATTCCATTGACTTGCTGCCGCCGCTATCATATAACACCTCTGCCCTTCACTTCCACTCGCTCGCGCGGGATGCGAAGCAGTGAGTGCGTAACAATTTTTTCATAGCCATCCACTACTCTAGGCGAGAGTACACCACTACCGTCTCTGCTTTCTTTATTAACACTACAGAGATGAACTATTATTTTATAGATACTTTGAACTTTGAAAACTAATTTGCCTTCACAGTGCTGAATCTAATGAATTAGTTAATATTTTCCGATCAGTTAGTAGAAAGGATTCCGCGCTGTGTTCTCGTGTTACATGCTCTTCCTCCTTGTCCTCCTTCAAGAGATAGCGGCCGATAACAGGACTGATTGTGACCGTAGTCCAGACTTGCAGTTGCGTGGCGCGCAGTACGTTACGACTCGTTTACACGATGTAACCACCAAATGAGAAAATCGTTATGCCANAGACTTGCAGTTGCGTGGCGCGCAGTACGTTACGACTCGTTTACACGATGTAACCACCAAATGAGAAAATCGTTATGCCATATTGAGATTAAGTGGTAAAGTGAAAAACAAGACGCATTTCCCTAGCAGTAAACAGGTGAACCCAATTTTTGTCTGTATTTTCAGCATGCTTTTACTGTTATTAAAACATTTTATATCCTTAAACTCGTATCACTTATCACTCTGATTAGTTAATAACAGCAACAGATAAATAGCCGCGGGAGAAAATATTTCGCAGAATTATCAACATTTCAGCCGTATGCCTTGTTGCAGAAATTAGAAAAATTAATAATTATTGTATTTTATGAAAACAATAATGATTATGGAGAATTATAATCTGTTTTCTTTTAAATGCTAGTATTTCAGCAGCTATTTTAAGTTAATAGCTAGATACTAGAAAATAAATGAGGTTATCCAACTGCTGACTCTCGCAGAAAATCATCTGCCAAACTCGGGACTTCATAAAAAAANTAGAAAATAAATGAGGTTATCCAACTGCTGACTCTCGCAGAAAATCATCTGCCAAACTCGGGACTTCATAAAAAAAACTGGGAATGCTGTAAGATAACCTCTAAAACACAGCAGGCCTACATGTAAGTATCGAGGATAGAAGGAAGNAAAAAAACTGGGAATGCTGTAAGATAACCTCTAAAACACAGCAGGCCTACATGTAAGTATCGAGGATAGAAGGAAGAGGACTGAATTTATTACAATTTCATTTTCAGTTAAGTAAATAAAATACAAGTACCTTGAGAATACATTAGCTTTTAAAATATTAAAAAGCATAGATACCTTCACAAATACGAGCGTCGTGATGAGTTGCTAAAGAGAACTCTAGAAAAGGTGCAGAATTAATTTAACAGTGTCAAACGGACGTAAAAATATTATTGGAAGAAGAAACAAAAAGTAGAAAGTAGATTATACACGCGACGTCAGTCTATGATGGGGAAGTTGAAACTAGGTGCGGAAAGTGGGAGTAAACAAATCTCATATTTCATTGACAAGCGTACCCCATTTTTGGGCGGCTCCTGTAAGATTATCGTACACATTTACACAGCATTTATGGGAAGCGTAACCTGCCTTAAAGACGATATTGAAACGTAACCTATAAGCAAAAATTTAAATTAGTAACTTGTGTTTTGCGTGGTGTGTTCGAGGGGTACATTCCTTTTTATTGCAAATGCATCTTGCTTGGGGTGTATAGGCCATTCACGGTAAAGTGAGCACAAATGTATACACTGATACACTGTGTTAATTAGTCACATGGCAATGTTTATATTAAAAAGTGGCAGATAGTTAGAAATTTACTTAAAGGGAAAATTTATCAGCGCCTTAAAAAGCGCTCACTTTACCGTGAATATCCTATAGGCGTACGACCCTATGCAGTGTGGGACCACTAGGTTTTCTGTTCCGACCGTTAATTCTATACATTATATTTCTCCCACACACATTTTCTTGAAATAAAAAATATCGCACATAGAAAAAATAATTAATATGGGCTACGTTAGGTTAGGTCAGCTTAAGTTAGATTAAGCCTCTTTGGTTACGTAGGAACTGACTGAGAATACCAGAGCGGAGTGGGAAGGGTTTGTTTGGGCGGCTCTGTAAAACGAGGACTTGAGAGCCGACCTTAGAATTCCATAATAAAGTGAAGGGTATCGTTTTAATAATTTAAAAAATGTTAATCATAATGGCATATTATAGTTTTCGAGCACGCGTCACACGCCTCAAGGATAGTACACTTTGTGCATACGCCAGGAGTNCATAATGGCATATTATAGTTTTCGAGCACGCGTCACACGCCTCAAGGATAGTACACTTTGTGCATACGCCAGGAGTAATGTACACATCAAGCACGTATCTGTGTTTTGTGCAATTACATATAAACTAGTAGATCCTTAAATTTAACTGCGCCGCAGGAATGGTTATAGTAGAAGAAGTTCTAAGGAAGGGGAGTCTTGGCAAGGAACTTGAAGTAAGCATATTTTTCTTTTGCGTTGAAATTAGGAAAAAAATCGACGGACTGTTCCGAATACGGTGCAAAGCAGTATGTAGAGTGGTAATTCTACGCTGACATTTCGACTCGATGATGGCACTCGGAGGGGAAAGGGAAGTGCCTGTGTTTCCCTCCGAGCCATATCAGTAACGATAACAACGGAAATGACGTTAAAGAAAAAAAAAAGGAAACAAGTTGCCAATCAACTGTGCCATACAGACGTGAAACAATTCTGACAAAAACTGTGTAACTTACATTGAAATCAATACGGAAATATAGGTGATATGAAACAATTTATTGAAATTAAAATTACCGACACTGTAAACATGTTATATTTTACTCACTTATGCTTATTAAGACTCCGCCTTTTGCCTTTCATTTCAGAACCAGAGCCGCATATGTATATAATAATGCTTACTTTTTGGGTTTGTGAGTCTGTATTAGGTTTATCTTTACTTGTTAGTTTAATTCGTAGTTATGGTAATGATTATTTTTCATCTTTTAATTTGCTTCAATGTTAAAGTTTTTAATATTTTCTTTATTTTTAATTCCTCTTTCTTATTATAGATTTTGATGATTAGTACATTTAAGTTTGTTTTTGTTAATGTTTTTATTTTATTTTAATTTTGTTAGATCTTTTTATTTTTGTAATTTAAGTTATTTTATTGGTTGTGATATTATTTCTTATTCATTAATTTTATTAAGATTTTTTATTTGTAGATTANTATATGTGTGCGTGTGTTGTGTGTATATAAAGTTACCCGGGATTTGAACCCGAAACCCCGGTCCTCAGCCAAGGTTGTTACTATTATTAAACTCATGATTCATGCTAAAATAACAACATAAAAATTATGGTTGAGCATTACTGCCCTACTGAACGAAGGTTTTCTTGCAAAATGCGCTTTCTGAAGCATACAGAATTTAAGTGCGCTTTAAGTTTGGATAAATATAAGCTCTCGTTATTTGAGTTCTTAAAACATTTAAACAAAAAAATGTTATAGTGTTACAAAACATTTTCTTTCGCATGCAAAACACAACTAGAATTCTTCTGACAATTTTGGTAGTGTGTGTACTATTTTTTAATGAGTTGTGCATGTTGTATAGTCAGGTGCATTGCTCCACTGGAAGCCACTCTACTTCTGCTTTAAGGAGCAACGAAAGGCATTCATCGTGTTAAAGCCAGGCGCTTTAAGACATGTAGGGCACGGATATTTTGTGGACTGAGTCAATGAGAATTTGAATGGGCGAATGTAGTCAGAAGCGTTAAGGCCCTTAAACAATAGAAAACTTTAACTTTTGACTTTAAATTTTATTTCCTTTAACGAAACCACCGATACACAATACAATGTAAAGTCAAAGTTCATACAATTAAAAATCGGTTCCGCAGTCTTTGTAAAAACGTGTACCTTGTTATGTAAATCATTATATATTATCGAGGAATAAATTTTACTTACCTGTTTTTGAAGCAGGCCAAAGCATGTGAATTAAAATTTAATTTAAAAACAAAAAGATACTCTTCGTTATCCTTATTCATAATTATCAGTTCATATATTTCCTCTTAACATTATATCCGTTTGCCATTTCTTTACATTAGACTAGCTTAGTTTAATATATAGAAATGATAATCACCTTTACAATAAACAAATATTCACCCCACATAACGTTTGATAAATTTTCGGGGAAATGGCTGATTGACTTTGACTTTAAGTTTCAACTTTTCGAAATCGTAAAGTCAAGAGTGCTTGACTCTATATTTGACAGTTCCATTAGAAACAACATGTCGAAAAGCAAACNTGCGTCAAGTTCCATTAGAAACAACATGTCGAAAAGCAAACGCAAAGTCAAATCGTAAGTTTTCAATTGTGCAAGGGCCTTAAACAGTGAAGCCGGTGATGGCAAGACCGCTGATGTGGTGGGTATTCGCAGGATATGTTCTCCGGGGAGCCGCGCAACCTGGTCGTCTCGCCGGTCAGCGCCTCCATGCTGCTCGCCATGATAGACCAGGGCGCTAAGGGCCACTCCGCCAGGCAGATCGAGTCCGCCATCCACCTCAGCAGGCGGAAAGCGCGTCTGCTCTACGGCCAACTCTCCCGCAGCCTCCAGGTACTACTCCACGCTATCTTCATCGTTTTTGGTACAACTGCGTTGTCATCCACGTGGGGGACAAGTCAGGCTAATCAGTAGAGAAGACTATCCCCTCCCTTGCTCATTTTTCCCTTCTCCCAAAGACAAAAAAATGGTTTTACAGTGTGTGCAAACCTTAGAATTAAAAACTAGTCGCAAGTTGCTCTTAGCTATGTGTCAATCAAATTTTATTTTTTTAGTCTTTTGAGTGGACTCTAACAGCGACAAGGCCTTGGTAGAAGAGCACTAGACATTCAAGAATGGGGAAGGAATCGGCCAGGGCCTGTCCCATCGTTCACCCGAGTTATTTCGGAAAACCCATAATTTTTGTTCAGATATGCTTTACTACTCACATAACTTTATTTTGTACCCTAAAGAAGTTTCTACAGTCTGTTCATTGCAAATTATGTAAAGCAAGTGAGAGGCGTTGATGGTGTAGTGGTCAGAGTACTTCCCCATGGTGAACCGGGTTCTATTACCGGTGAGGTCAAACACTAACTTTCGGATAATGTAAACGTGGCGGACGTTGCCATTGGCTGCTGAGTTTTCTCTGGGTACTCCCACTTCTCACACGATTGCTTTACGTTGCTCCATCCTCCATCGGCGCTATGAGACCTCCGCAGTTACATTACCGTAAAACACGAAAGTATGTCGCAGTTATAAATGAAAGAAGTTAGTCATATAAAATGTTAAAACCGGAAAAGAAAGTAAGACGGCGTTACTGCTTCTGCTGGAAGCAGTATCCACTCCCACCTTTCCGCAACACTCAGCGCTTAGAATAGAACAAGGAGAAGGGGGATAGCTCCTTCTACGCAATTCGGCACCACAGGGATAAGGTGGCATATCCCAAGCTACAGCCTCCCTAACGCTCAGTGAGATATACGGTTGTGTCGTTTTCAGTCGTTTCTCCTCGTCGATAAGCATAAAAAAAATTGGAAGATACGCAAAATGCAGCTGCAAGTGTTGAGGATTTCTTGCCACTGCAAATTCTGCAGTGTTAACGGCCCTGCCTACCAAGCCGGCAGCCGCGAACTTCCAATGGGGAATCAATATTAAACGATATTCCTTCTCATTGCCTCAATTTTTAAGATAACTATCTAAAACAAAACATATTTTGACGCGAATTTCTCAGAGAATATTGCTATATAAAATTATTGTAAAAAAATTATTTATTATTATTATTTTGTTATACGTAAATTTAAATATTACATTTTAGAAAAAAATATATATTACACAAAACAATTGCCAAAATGTCTTAACATAGCAACATTCCTTAAGAAATTTCACGTATAATAATTTTTGTTTGAAATAGTTATCTTTAAAATTGACGCAATGAGAAAGAATTTCGTTTAACATTGATTACCCATTTCAAGTTCGCGGCTGCCGGCTTGGTAGGTAGGGCCGTTAAGGGTGAATGTGTAATATCGACGTTGATTTTGATATCGATATTTGATTTGTATGGTCATTGATTTTTTTATCTATACGGGCACATTATATCATACTGTAATGGTAATGTTATCACGTATAGAAGTCCTTTTCACAACGGTATCGCTCAACCCTACTTGCCAGTTTAATAAGCAAACATTTTCGAAACCTGTGATACTAGGAAAATAAGCACTAGGGCACTAAATAAATTTTGTGTAGGGGGGAGGGGAATTTAGCATTAGTGATTTCATGAACCTAACTTTTCTAATTGTCTGAAGGTTAAACTAGAAACACGCTTTCTTCACATCTATGCAGGAAGTAGTGGGCTAGCTTAGCTGTCCGCCTACCTTTTTTTTTGTTTTTTTTTTTTTGTTAACTCATTACGTCAGTAGACTGATCCAGGTAGGGGAAGCCTTATTCATTAAAGTAACATAATTATTAATTATTCCTACCGCTCATAACAGAGCATCATGGACACACACAACGTCAAAGGAGAGGAAACATAGGGTCTCCAAGGCTTTCAAGGTTACTGGTTTGCCATTGCCTTCCGCAACATGGCGTGTGAGCCACATAGGCTAAATAGAATCACTTGATAAATCCAAGGGTCAACGCCGGAAACTGAACCCGGATCCCTGTAGAGGAAATACTGCCAGCCACTTCAAAAAGGCAATCAAAACAAACATAAGCTCACATCTCAAAAAGACAACACCACCAATGGCTTACCCGGGATTGAAACCCGGTGAAAGACATGTAACCATCACAACACATAGCTTCAGTTACTTCCAACTATTAGGGTCATATGTATATTTATATACAGTCAGCTCTAGGCTGGAGTTTAATACTAAATACTTTAACAATTCTGTACGCGAAACATTAACTTAATGTTCAGCTGTCTATGCAGTTTTAACACATGGAATATTAATCATTATTTTTGTTATTTTGATGATTTAGGTTTGAGATGACAGACGTATATAATTTAAGAGTTTACGTTTGTTTAACTAACCTACAAACCACAATTTAACGCCGTGCGAATTATTTATTTATTTTGACATTGTTTTTCATGCAGGTTAGAATTTTATCAGCCAGCAGAACTGCCACTCTCGTTTGTTTCCACTTAATAGAAAGTTATTTTGTTAAAATCAGAACTTTTAAGGAATTTAATTTCTCATTGAGAGAGAAAGTTGTCAACATTTTATTACGTGCAAATATTTTATGTTCTAACTATGTGAGGCGATACTAGCTAGCCTATGAGAGAATTTGTTTATTTTAAAATAAGATTTTTGAAAATTTTTAGTTTCTCTGCGAAGGTTTTAAATTGTTTTAGGAAGTTTTAAGCGATATTTGATTCTTCGCTAGGGCTGTGGTGATCTTAGGTGATCACACAGCTAGGAATTTGCATTAATGTATTGATAGACGAGTCCGAATAGCTATAAAACCAGGCAAGTGCGATGGGATGAAGACGTGATATTTTCAAGCAAAGAAGAGGCCTGAATTCAGACGATAACCGTGTTAAATATTAGTTATGTTTCGCCTTCCACTATCTCGTAAAGTGAATGTGCAAGGACAGTATTTACGCACATATAAGCCCGCGAGCTTAATATTTAGGAAAGAACTCGACGTAGAAAAGGAACTAATACAACTACGGTGATGTCTAAAATGAAATTTTTACGTGACTACTTCGGTTAGCTGCTGTTTACGGCGACCAACATTTTAATTCTCAGATAAGTAGGAACCAGCTTAAACAACGTGCAGCTCTTATTAATTAACATTTTTATCCTGCATCACTATTTTTTTATATTCAGTTTACACAGATTTTTAGCCACGAAGATCCTGTACGAAAGAGACATACTCTTTAATATATTTTCCATTCTCAGACATAAATGTTTGCTAACTAATGCCAACCACAATATCTATAATTTGAGAGTTCTGATTTAGTAATTTTAATCATATTCAAGTACCTTGGTAATTAAAAGCATAATTTTTAATGCCCAGTTATATTTTAATTCCTGATCTGCCCGCTAATCATAATATGTTCAAACTTCGCTTCTTACATCCTATTAAAATTTTGGAAGAATCAGAGCTGCCACTGTTCTCGTTTACCGTAGTTCGCCTGTGTTTATGTGTTGTATTTTTCTGTTTAGCCATGTTGCCTTGCAGATGGTGACACGTTTTAGTAAGTATCTACCAGGTAGTACTACAGAAATTAGATTTGGTAAGTTTTATTGCTGGTCACATATCTGTTTTTATGTTACATTACACATTACATTACACAGTATTTTCCAGAATTTTGGTATTTTAAGTAGGATTATACATACTCTGACTCGATTACATTTAACAACGCATTAGCCCTACGAGAGCGTAACAAATGAGTCATTGTAGTCTGCCTCTGGAGAAGGAAACTTTGTTGGCCCTCATAGAGTGAGAGAGAAGGATAAAGAGAGAAAGCAAAGAGAAATACAGAGGAAAAGAGACAGAGAAGCAGAGAAAGTGAGAGAGAGAAAAGAAAAGAATGAGATGGGGTTGTTACTTTTGTCACGCGTTTTTTTTTTGTATAGCTGTGTGTGTTATTACTTTTGTTTTTGTGCAAATAGGATATTTGTATGAGTTTTGGTGCTTTTTTGTTTATTTGAGTTGTTAGGATTGCATCGGTGATATGTGGCGATATACTGTGTGTTGCGGGTGGTTTCTGAGGCGCTAGGGGCGTAGTTTGTGTGTGGTACCGTATTAAAAGGGGCACTTCCATGGGGCCAGTGGGCCTTAAGCACCAGAGAGAGAAAGGAAACGGGAGAAAGTGAGGGGGGAAAAGGAATATAAATAGCAAGAAAGAGGAAACGTAGGAGAGGGAAAGAGATAAAGGGAGAGGGAGAAAGGCCGATAGAAAGGGAGAAAGAAAGAGAAAGATAGACTGGGAAAGACAGAAAGGAAGAGAGAAAAAGGAAGAGAGAAAAATAAATAAATACAGAAAGGGAGAGGTGGGAAGGGAGAAAATAAGAGAGGTAAATAAAAGAAAGAAAAGGGAAGAGAGACGGGAAAGAGATAAGGGGAGAATGAAAAAGGGAGAGAGAGATAAAGGAAGAAGGAGAAAGGGTGATGGAATGGGAGAGGGACGGAAGGAGGGAAAGCGAGAGAGACGGAAAGAGGGAGAGGGATAGAGGGAAAGGTAGAGAAAGAAATAGAGAGAGAGAAAGAGCTATGTTTTGTGTAACTTGTATTCCTGCACAACGGTGCCGCGAGCATACAGAGGCGACTACAGTGACAGCAGTGGCAACTAGAGGAGAATATTTGCCGACGGCTACTTGTGCAGTACGCTGTATATCTAGCGGTGGCTCTGTGTTGGCAGGAGCAGCAGAACTCGAGCGCCAAGCTGGAGGCGGCCAACCACGTGTTTGTGGCGCGCAAGTTCAAAGTGCGCCCCAAGTTCTCGAAGCTGCTGAAGGACACCTTCCAGTCCGGCATCGAGAGGACGACGTTCGGCAAGGGCGACGGGGCCAATGCCATCAACGGCTGGGTGCGCAACGCCACGCACGGCGCCATAGAGAACATCGTCGACCCAGGTAAGGCGCGCGCTACAGCAGCATCTCTTCGCCCAGCGCTGCATACCAACATGCAACATGGGAGAGGTGAACTAGAAGTATCTGCTGCGTCCATCACTTGGCTTGTCTATTACACACACATAAGCTATATACATAGGACGTTCTCGAACAACACCGACAAACCTAAGCAAGCAGGTTATTTCTCACGAGGATATAAGTCCAAAATGCATGTACCATTCTTCCCTTAAGTGACTATTAAGGTAACTGTGCGCCCCAAAAATCGAGTTTTTAAATGCTTCCATTAAAAAATGTCAGAAAGTGATCGTGATTGAGTAATAAATCAGCGAATTGTCATTTGCATAACGGAGCTGTTGCACCTCTGAAAATGACGATGGTAGAATCAACCTCAATTAAGTAGATGAATGGGCATTGACATTGGTTTGAAAGAAACTTAGCACTAAACTGTAAACGATTTGATAAGGCAAATTATGAATCAGCACGTCTAAATTAACAGAAAAGGTCGTCTTAATGAAATACTCTCAAGTGAACCGATCTCGAGAAATCCATGCACCTCTTTCATAAATGTCCGCCATTTTTGGTCAGGCATGCGGCAGGTAGCGTGCTAGAAGTAGCAGATCAAATTCCAGTTCCTCCTTCCCACTGCATATATCGCAAGTAAATATTAGGATACGCGTGTACGGTTTGGTAATACTGCTAGGATAAAATGCAATTTTGCTAATTATAGTCCAACTATGCATACGTCACAACTTGGGGGTTGCTGCTGTTTCAATTATCTTCTGGCGATGAGATGTGTAATTTCGTTGAAGAATTGCAGACGGGATAAATGTAAAACATTGTCTAATTCAAGACTTTGTAGGTTAATTACTGCGTTTTTAAATTTGAAGTTACAAATATATACACTATTTAATTAATGGTAACAATACTTCTCTCTGGATAATAAGTCAGTTACCTCAGTATGTTGCGTGCTTTTGTTCTAAAATGTGTGGTGGCTCAGTCGATGTTGCGGGTTCGAAACTCGCTAGTGCCTATTTTTTTTTTTAATTTCAATATATAATTCAATGATACTGCGGTTTTTTGTATTAAACCTATAAAATACAAACTTTTTAATTATTAAACAGCATTAAATTTTCTTTATAAAAAACGTATTTCGATAGGTTTACTAGACACACTGGATAAAAATGCGGACATTCAATCTGAAAAAGGAGAGAATTTCATTAAAAAGGATACAGTAAATTTATTGCCACAGCAAAATATAGGCCTATATGATGGGAAACAACGCGTTTATTTTTTTCCTCATGTAGTTAAATTTTAATAATGTTGAAAAAAATAGTTTAATCATGCCATTAGTATTCCAAGCAAACAATTTTAAAACGTTTATTTAATAACACACAATAAAGTTCCTATTATTAGGTTACGTAAAATATGAAGGTTGAGTACCATAAAAATAAACTTGCACGCTTACAGTTGTTTTAACAACAAAACATTTTATTACTTGCTGCAATACAAATGTAAATAATAAATTTAAAAAAAAATCTTTAACGCAATGTACATGGTTTATTAAAGAATATACTGAAGTTTCTATATAAATCACAAAGTGAATGTGGATAATACAGCTATAATAAATTTTGTTGCACAAAAACTAATAAAATCAAAATAACTTAGTTACTAAACGGATACTGAGTTTTGTTAGGTAAAAAAGCAAGACGCAAAAATGTGCTTTACAAAAGGAGGGAATAACCTCCTAATGCCGGATGTCTGTTAACCGTACATTTTGATTTAATTAAGATAACAATATTGATAAATGGTCTGAAATTAAGTTACCGAGTTTTTAATGAAGTGTTGTCTTTCAGCTAAGAAAACAATATCTAAATAATATATATTTTTGTTAATTTATTTTATTTTATTTTAGTGGCACAATGGAGTAAGTTTCTAACGTAGCATAAGACCAGCACTCCTGTGCACGCGAAATGTTATGGATAATGTATCTGTGGCTTTGACGACTCTTGAGAAATCAATATAAATATTTAATATTTTTAATGTCCTGTACTACCATTTTCATACAAGCCCGTTATAAAGCCTCAGAATCACGGAAATTCCAAGAAGGGGGGGGGGGTGTAATAACACGTTACTTAAAACGTATTTGCATAACATTTTTTATGGAATGTAGGTAATTCTTGCTGCCATAATTAATGTTATTAAGGAACACAAAGGCACACATACACATACACAACACACATATACACATACACACATTCACATACACACACAGACAGGAAAGTGATCTCATAAGCCTTTCTTTCCTTCGGAAAGTAGGCTAAAAATATATGGGATGCTTTCTACCTCAACCGAATGTTAAAGGAGATGCATATAAGCCCTCGAAAATTGAGTTATTAAACAGTATTTTTTGCAAAATATTGCAAACTATATGAAGTTAAATTAGAATTCTTTGAACGTTGTTTAATGTTATCGGTATCTTCAAACTAAAATCGAACTCTCATTAATACACCCTACCGAAATAAAAATAACAGGGTTGGCTACCCTCTTATTGCATAGAACATTTTTTACTGTCGGGATGTATAAATGTTTGGTGATGGTTTATTCAGCAGTATGACGTTATTATCTACAAGAAGTTACTGATAACTAATGAGCCTGCATTCCTCTACATGGGTGCAAACAAATTTTTGTGAAATTCTTGAAAACTTAGATGGCAGGTAGTCGTTGATGCTTCATGCCAGCAATATCATTACAGATGAAACCAGAAACATGTGAAACAGTACAAAGACAATTAAAATACACGAGTGACCTACCCGGGATTCTAATTCAGAAAAACTCGTAAAATTAAGCTTGCTTGCAATCAACTGCATCACGGAGGTAGGTTCGGAGCATCAACTTCGGATGTAATCAGTGTAATGTTTTGAATGATAGGATTCACTAACCTGAAATATTTACTTGGCCATCGTTTTGAAAATAAGTGTCTTGTAATAGAAACTGTCAGCATAAAAAGTTTGATTGGAATTGTTAAATTATTAAATAGATATGCCAAATTATGAAAATTTTTTAATGTCCGCCATTTTTAAAAGCATTATCTGAACACATTTAAAACATTTAACTTTACTTGGCCTTCTGTAGGTGTACAAAATTCTGTGGAAATTAGTCGAATTATTCCGCAAATATGACAAAATATTCAGTTTACTCAGCTGACAATATTTTGCAAAAAATCCGGCAAAGCAGGATCTCTGTAGGCATATCAGTTGATTGGTCCTCAACATATGGCACAAAACCTCCATTGATCATGTGACGATCATCATAAATGGAGGGCAAAAAGTTTATATATTAGCACATTCGATTATTGTCATTGGTGCATTATACAAAGTTAGACTTAAATATGTTACATATTTTCGTAGATATTTATTGTAATAATGAAAGTGAACGGCACTATTTACCGAAGTGTCACCAATATCATATTTATATTCGAGAAATCACTGCTTTCTTAAGGAATTCATTATTTCATCACAAGTATTTACTAATAACTTTAAATATTGTCATTTTTTAGACCTAGATTTTCAACAAAGAATACGTATCTTATTAATCATTGTGGACTGTAAGTCGTAGTATGTATGCTTTATCATTTTACATGAGGAATCATCTCACAACGTTTATACCTGATTTCAGAAAAAGCCTGTATATAAACACGCCAGATAAATGAGCTTCCCCCTGTTAATTTGTTTGTACGCAACCCTCAAGTACCCATTTTAAATGAAATCATCCGATTTTTCCCCTGAACCGATAACGATAAGCAGATAGTGAAGAGATCCACTGTGACAACAGTGCTATAACATTTAACAACTGCGTCTCTAAAATAAGACAGGGCGCCAGAGATAGGGATATATATATGTTTCTGGGATGGACGTCAATCCAGAATAACGTCTGACTTTTGCTCTGTTTCTGCAATATTTCTGTGTCAGGCATTAAGCAATGGATGTCTGCGTAAACATGTGGTCAGTTAGTGGACGAAGAATAGAGCTCCACGCCACATCTGCTACTTTATGGCAGTAAGCATATATTATATTTGACAATTAATAGGCGTGACAGACTCATCTGGTGTGGGTGTGTGTTTTGTGTGTGTGCGTGCAGACTTCCCTCAAGTTTCTTATGCGATAAATATAACCGTGCAACTCAAAACCCAAATCAGCGTAATCGTAAACATTTCAGCTTTGATTTTATGTTAAACAAATTTCAGAATTGATTTAAGCACTAAGAGAGATTCCACTCAAAGTGTTTGTCACTGAAATGCCAGAAGGCATTTTCTCTGAAATCCGATACTTTAGTGAAGTTAGTGTTTAACTTCTGTTTTAAATCAGAGTTTTATTGTAAAACTTAAAATAAAACTACAGACGAAGGAAACAACAAATTTCCAAGAAATTCTTGTATGCTATTCTGGTGACATTTAACTTTTTTTTAAGCATTGGCCAAACACGTAAATTCTATACTACTTTGAAATGTAGCACACAATATAAATTTTAAATTGCAATAATTCTGCAAAGTAATGTCCTCATTTTTTTCGGACTTTAACCAGATTCCTGATATGAAGAATGAGAATGGGTTTGGTGATAAAAAACGAAGTCTGCACAGCATCTAATGGCTTTCCCTGAATGCAGTGGTCTATTGTGAGGCCAAATTCTTGTGCGGGTTTTTAAATATGCAACTGCAGATGTGTAAACTTTACACATTTTCTAATTCCCGATTGGGGAATAAATACTTGGGAATCTAGAAGTCATGCATGAGTTCCATTAGCTATAACGGTTGCTGCACCTCGAAATGACTCCTAATATTAACCCACCCGGTCATTTGTGGTTGAAATCTCTGCTCGGACATTTTTTGTGTATATTAATTTGTAAATTAAAAAGTTCCTATCACAAAATTGACTCGTTAGTCCTGTGTGGGTGCAAATGATAATCTTTGCGTACAAGTGTCGACTTCACTAAATTTTGAATTAAAGACCTTTCCAATTTTGCGTGCATTGCTAGATGTTACAAGACACAGCTAGTAAAAAAATGTAAACACCTGAAGGTCACGTCTGGTTATAAAGAAGCATTGCCACGTGCCCGCCCAAGGCTGTGCAATGCATTCCCGGGTAGCTGAGTTTCTCAAAAATCAGATAACAGAAGGACATTATTACACGCGATGGAAGCCAATGGATTAAACTACAGATTCCACTTTGTAATTGTTTCCTTTCTCTCAGTAAACTGCGCAGAAATGTCACAACAATGCTGTTTCTTGTCATCTTCACTGGTTTTTTTTCTTTGAATATATTTAATGGGATAAAAGTAAAAAGTGCGGCCGTAGATAAGTTTTTTATCCTTCCAGTAAAAAATCGCATCCCCAGACCATTTATGTGCTGAAATCCGCGTATACGTGCATACGCTGATTTTGCTGTCAAGATTTTACTAGGTGGTCCTTTTAACACTCGCAGTGTGCAGTAAGTAATGTGTGTGTGTATGTTAGATAGTCTATAGGCAAGGGTATGTTACTTCATAATTTGTAATACAGTGGTGTTCAAAGACCACGCCTTGCGCAGTTTTACCACGCAGGTGACGTTATGAGTCATACTTTGTAGTACTGCAGCGCAGTCAAGCTTTCGTTCCACACGTGCGTTTCTACGAATCAGAACTGCTGCGTGAAGTGTGATGCAAGTAGGTATGACGGTCACGCGATTCGATTGTGTTGTTGTCAATGGAGCCACCTACTGTTACTCGACTGACGTGCAGGTTTTATTGGCCGCCTGTTTGGCAAAAATCGTGCAAACAGCGTGACTACCTATAGCAGTTCCCCAGTGTATGGGCCCCACCACCGTGTATGCGAAAGTTGACACAACTTGTTCGCTTCCAGAATGCAGGGAGTCAAGAATCAGCCGTTTTTGTGTGTTTTTGCCGACATTAGTCCGTCGGCATATTGCAAGGGATGTGATTTCCCCA
Source organism: Clitarchus hookeri (assembly GCA_002778355.1). Classification (NCBI taxonomy): domain Eukaryota; kingdom Metazoa; phylum Arthropoda; class Insecta; order Phasmatodea; family Phasmatidae; genus Clitarchus; species Clitarchus hookeri. The sequence continues at coordinate 109,903 of NQII01001581.1, read as the reverse complement.
ACGGTCTCGAAAGTCTGTAGAAACTGTTGACTGGCAGACAAACGCTGGCCGCATCACGAGTCACGAAGGTTGTCCCCGTTATTGTGTGGGCGTTAGGGAGCATGTATCATAATATTCCTATCTTTCACGACGGATAGGACGATCTAAACTGGTTGCCTGGTCTCATTGAAGCGCCACATTTAAATTCACTGGATTAATTTTCTGGAACTATATAGAAACTACAGCAGATATAATAACAAAACTAGAGTACCGTGTTTCAGATGCATGCAATATTATCGGAACTTAGAACATAATTGTTTCGCACGCCAAAACAAGTTGACGAGACGATCTCAAAAGACATATATCCCACTCATGAATTTCCTGAAACATTTTCTCATTGTCCAGCACAAGCTATTCATTTGTCCTGTCTCTAATGTGGAAACAGATATTTCTACCTTGAAGCTTCTTTCTTACATGTTTTTATGTACAAAAATGAACCTACAAATTTTTTTATAATATTCTAACATACCGTAGAACGAAAATTAATTAACATCTCAATTTCTCTAAGTAAAAAATAGGGTGACATTACAAAGGACTTAAAAGAGACAAGGTCAGTTCAAATATATAAGTACTTAGTGACATTTGGTAAAAAAATAACTGAAGTCCAGTTATGGCTATGAGTAAAAGGTATGGTAGTTAATGTAAAAGTTGTTGATAAAGCATAACTACTTTAAGGAAAGCCTTCGTTTACTTTCTGTCAAAATAATACCATAATAGTTNAAAAGTTGTTGATAAAGCATAACTACTTTAAGGAAAGCCTTCGTTTACTTTCTGTCAAAATAATACCATAATAGTTATAAAATTAAATTTTGTTATAGCCTATTTGAAAATGGAGCGGCATTGCATGTTTACTCTTAACAAAGTTGTCTAACTTTTAATTAATTTTAAGTATTAGCAAAAATCGAATCAGTTATTTTCTTATTACAATAAACATGTTACTGCTTTGAGTCTGCAGGTTCGAACATAGTACGAGATAAGCGCCTGTTTTCATAAAATCAGAGGTATGTTAGTTGGATGAGCATACTGTCAAAAATTGTCATATACAGCTTTTCCTTACATCTATTACATTTAACTAAATTAAATTTACCAGGTATGCGATAACGTATGCTGCGCCAGTACTCTTTACATCATTTCAAGGATTACCGTGATAAAAAATAATTATCTATGTTTTAAATACGGGTTTACCTAAGTGGCGTTTTTACAAATTGAAAATATTCGATGTATTCAAATAATGTTTACCGAGTAAAGTGGCACAGTTTTGGCGCACTGGTAACACACTCGTCTATTCAAGAGACCCGAGTTCGATTACCGATCCGACCATCCAGATTTTGGTTTCCCGTGGTTTTCCGAAATCGCTCCAGGCGAATGCTTGGATGGGTCCTTTATACACTAAAAAATAGCCGTCTATTCACGGAAATGTTTACGGAAACGCGCTTCATAACGATGAAAAAAGGAGCTGAGCTCTGTAAATACAAAATACGGAAAGTTCCCGTATTTCCTATAGCTTCAGGTTTCGGAAGCGAACAATGCCAAGTCCACACGAAGTTTTCCTCGCCACTGTAACCAGAGATACATTTTTCTACGCAGTTAGAATATCCACACAACCTAGACCTTTTCCTTAAAATGTCAAAAAGTAGCACCAGACACCTGTTACAATTAGCAAAACTTACGACCCTCAAACATTACTAGTAAAAAGATACGCAATTCAAATTTCTAGAAATAACTTTTTATGCCCTTTTNAACTTACGACCCTCAAACATTACTAGTAAAAAGATACGCAATTCAAATTTCTAGAAATAACTTTTTATGCCCTTTTTGTCACAAGAGGGTCGGCGGTGAGAAGTGGACTCCAAACCTTTTTTGAGTAAAGTTAAAATAATGCTTCAATACAATTTTTTTTAAACCGGGAACACGGAAAAACTAACAAATTTGCGGAGACGTTCTGTGAATTCACGGAAAATTCTGTGAAATGTACGGTAACTCCATTATTGAAAAACGACTTGTCTGCAATTTTACGGAGAGTTATAGAGAATAGTTACCATCGTATTTACGTAAAATTAGAGAAAATTCTTTGAGAGTTNCTGCAATTTTACGGAGAGTTATAGAGAATAGTTACCATCGTATTTACGTAAAATTAGAGAAAATTCTTTGAGAGTTATGAGACCATTACCGCTTCCTTCTCGCTTCGTTCCCTTCCTAAAGAATTCGCAGTCTACAAGACGTTGAGCCACACCTAGCCATTGTTTTCTTGACTCATCCACGAGAGAAGAATGCATATGCTTCATGTTCGACATGGAAATTATAAATGCAGATCTGAACATCCCCTTCTGAAAGGACTCTTTACTAATGCCTGATCAAAGTCCCTTAACCTAGAAATATAACAACACATTATCTAAGTCGAAGCGTATGAGAACATTTTAACTATTATTCACTTGAGTTGCTACTGTACAAACACTGGGTTAACGTTGTTCTTGGGCAGTTACTCAAGCCAGAAGACACGTCATTCAGCTATTAAAGAAATTAAATGTCTGCATGTTAGTGTTACGGAAGTAAGTAGAAATGTCCCAGGTTATTGCTTAAATTTCGTGCGAGGCTACCATAAGACCATATACGCTGTTCAGATATTCAGATTACTCATCATCGTTCTGAACAATTTCATCATGTAATTTTCATCCTTAAACATAATTCCAACACAGCCATGCCTTTCCCCCAAAAATTTACATTAGGATTTTAATTAGAAGGAGCAGAAATCAGTATTTAAAGAAATTTTGTTAGTATAAACATGTTACTATTTTATTGTATTTAATAATTATCACGCAAGTACACTTACTGAGATTTACTTGTGGAATGTAAAGTATAAGACAGGTAAATCTTTAGACCTTATGTTTTACATCATTTAATTATTTATTCTCCGATGTAGGGGTGGGAAAGTGTCCCCTCCCTTGCCCCATCATGGCTACGCCCGTGAACAATGGCATAGCTATGCTACCACCAACGCTCACTAGTATGTCCCGTACTGATATTAAACCCTACTAATTTCACACTAAACTAAAAATATTACTTTTAATATGCATCACCGAAAATGTATCATACTAGTAAACTATGTAGCGAATACATTATTATTACTTTCGCTTTCTAAGATTACCTTTCCTATATTTTATTGTTTGCACAATATTTTATTAGATCACATATAAATTGTACTAACGTCACCGCTGTCACCTGAGACTTAACAGTGAATTTCTTACGTTGTTCCAGTGCTCTCGTCGGAGATTGCGATGGTGATAATCAACGCCATGTACTTCCAGAGTCCGTGGCTGAAGCCGTTCAAAACTTCATCAACGTCAGACTTGCAGTTCAATTTGCTGGGTGGGTCCACAGTCACGGTGCCTTTCATGTCCAAGAGGGACGTTTTCAACGTTGGCGAGTTATCACACGTCCATGCCTCGTGGATCGAGCTCCCTTTCCTTGTAAGTAATGCGTAACTGCGTTATTTTACTTTCGCTTCATGCCAGAGAGATGTGAAACTATGCCGTTGTGAGGTGATATTATTTCTCATACTTATATATGGTAATCAACTGAGTTACATATTAGAATTATTTTCCATGCTTACTCCATACTAAAATAGCTAACGTGTCTGCTTAAGCTAAACGATGTTTTAGGTCCCAGATATGGATAACGAATCTATGTTTTTAATTAAAATTAAAGGAGTAATTGCATAAATATTTACCATCGCCCATCAGAAACGGAATAATTAACAGGCAGTTGCACACTGTAATGCATAGTTGTAGTTAAACAAACTTTGCCGAAGAAAGCAGTATTTCGCAGGAAATGTGAGAGGTAGTCTTTGTACCATATAAATGTCCCTATTACGTATTAATTTAAAGCATACTCAAAGAACCCAATAACTGTTCTAATTTGGAAGATGCCTGGAATTCAACACAGACCTGCCAAAGTATGATGTATGCAAGGAAATCTGAAATTAATAAAGGCTAAGAGTTTTGCCAAACAAAAACATATACTAAAACAAGAAAACACTCGACAAACTGAAACACTGAATAATCTTCTACTTTGTCGTCATTTGGGCGTTGCCTCGGAGTACATTTTTAGTCATAGGCCATCCTTTTGTTAACGAAAATTGTACGTATTCAGACAGATTAATACCTTATCTGTGAATACAACGTGAAGCCAACCTATCAGGGTCCACCGACATAAAATAAAACAAACATTTTTCTGGTGAAACTCCATTAAAAAAAACAAAATGTTTTGACTGGTTTTACACTGCATACATAGAGATCCCAAATGTTCCGATTTTCCCTGGACAGTTCCTGTTTTTAAATTCTTGTCCCAGTGCCCCAACATATTCCATTCGGGACACAAAATGTCCCGGTTTTGTGGTTTTCTTAATCACAGAACATTAGCATAGTCCCCCATCTCGATATGGCACCGCTAATGAAGTAATGAGGGGGGAAGCAATATTTTTTCCTAAACTTCAAAACTTCAAGAAATGTTAGATATAAATTAATAGGAGTTGTTTCGCACAAACAACTCACATGATTCGTAATGCTGTACAAACTGCAGTAGGTGTTTTTCCAGGAGATTTTCAGGTAGTTTTGAGGAAAATATTCTAATATGGCAATCAGTTCTTTCTTCACAGTACGAGTAGAAAGTCTTAAATCATTTTGTGGGTTTGTAGCAATTGAGTGCAAAAGTGTCTATTGACAAGGAAACAGTTTTTCCTTATTATCTGTCTGTAATGTTGTAAAAGGTTTTGTTTTTATTTTTTTTGTCTTGCTGAGTTCCGTGAGTGTTTTTATTTTTTTTTAGTCTCATGGTCGGCAATGAACACAGCTTAATCATTCCAACATAATAAGATATATTTGTACCTTACTGCTCCATGTCGTCTTGGAAGTCAGTGCAGTGATGTTGTTCGTGTTCGCAGGGAGAGCAGTACTCCGTAGTGGTGGTGATCCCAAACGAGGTGGGAGGACTGCCCATGCTAGTGCAGAACATCTCCGCCGCGGACATTGCTAACATGATCTCCCGCGGCGACCAAGAGGAGGTGCACCTCAACCTGCCCCGCTTCTCGCTCAGCACCAAGACTGACCTCATCCCGCCGCTGAAGATGGTCAGTCCACAAGCAGGCACGCTGTTGCCCCAGCATAAGCCGGGTTAACACATCCTCTATCTTCCTGGCTCCTACACTAATCTTCCCCCTAGACAGTCGCGTGCCAAGTAGGGAGGGCGGGCAGGGTATACATTTCCCCTCCTTATATTTTCTAAAGCTATAGCAATGGCCACTCAAACTGTTACTGTTTACCGAATTCCATTGATGTACACTGAAGAGCCAACAAAAACTGGTATAGGCGTGCGTATGCAAATAACATAGGTATGGAACCAATCAGAGTAACGCGATGCGGTCGGCAGCAAGATCGGTTACTGCTGCTACAATGGCAGGTTATCAAGATTTAAGTGAGTTTGAACGTGGTGTTATAGTCGGTGCACGAGAGATGGGACATAGCATCTCCAAAGTAGCGATAACATTTGGATGTTCACGTACGACCATTTCACGACTGTATCGTAAATATTGGGAATCCGGTAAAACATCACATCTTCGACATCGGAAAAAGATCGTGAAAGAACGGGACAAACGATGACTGGCGAGAATCATTAAACGTGACAGACGTGCAGCCCTTTATCAAATTGGCGCAGATTGGATTTGTGGACTGCCCTGCAGGATTCATGGTGCGAATTGCCTCCTGCATACCTTCAGACATTAGTCGAGTCCATGCCACGTCGTCTTGCGGCACTTCTGCGTGCTCGGGGAGCCCTACACGATATTAGGCAGGTGTACCAGTTTTTTTGGCTCTTCAGTGTTCTATCCCTAATGAGTTTCTATAATATATTTCTGATATTTATATTCATTCATCTTCGCTTCTGGATTATTGACTCTTCTCTGTCTTTTATGCAGCATATAATTGAGGTTTTGATCGCACCAAAATGGAATTTATAAGAGTTATAAGAGAAGTACACGTGTCTTTAAGAGGAGCGCCTAAAGCCCCCCCCCCCCCCCCCCCCCNTGTCAGAAGTGGTTCACTTATTGGCCACAAGCCCATTGTTCATTGCATCCCGTTCAGACACATCCATATATAAATGGTATTGTTACCCATCTTATTTCTCAGTTAGTATGGTCTACATTGGGCTAAGGCTTGCGACAGGTGCTTTTGGTGGACTTAGCGTCCTGCCTACCTCACCCACAAGCCATAGGGATGTCTTCCTATCAGTCACTGTATACTTGTCGCTGACAATTCAGTCATTCGTTCCGTCATTCATCCTTCATTCCATTCGATATTCATTAAATCGTTCATTCAATCCGTTATTCGTGCAATCGTTCATCCGGTCGTTTATTTAGACGTCGATTCAGTCGTCCATTCCGTTGTTCATTCCATCGTTCATTCAGTCGTTCATTCATTAATTTATTTATTCCTTTAGTCGTCGTGCATTCACTGTTCAATGAGCGTTCATTTTGTCGTTTATTTGGCTGTTTTTTTTTTCATTTGTTCAATGTGTGTTTATTTAGTCCTTTATTCAGTCGTTTATTCTGTGTTTTATTCCGTCGTTCATCCAGACGTTCATTCGGTTGTTCGTTTTGTTGTTTATTTGGTCGTTCATTCGTCGTGTATTCTGATGTTTATTTATTTTATTCCGACGTTTATTCAGTAATTTGTTCTGACTTTATTGATTTATTTATTCATTCAACTCTTTAATCCTCGTTCATCAATGCGTTCATTCTCTATATTCTGATCTTATTTCGCCATACTGTTCATTTTTACAGTTAACAATTGTTACACGTGGTGCAGTCCTGTTGATGCGTAATCATACATGATTGGTTCTGCAACGGTGACGGCACACGAGATGCAATGATGCCACACAAAGCCCATTAGGAGAATTTATTAGTAAAATGTTCCCTGCAAAATCAGTGGTCGTGCTTATACGCGTATTTCATTAAAAAAAATATTCTGGTAATATAACTATTTTCCAGTCAAAAAATATCTACAACCGCAAAGTAATGGAAATGGTTGAAAACAGCTCTTTTTAGGACTTTCCTGCGCAGTTTTATTAAGGGAAAGGAGAAAAGTACAAAGTGGTATCTGTAGTTGTATCCATTGGCTTACATCGTGTGTAATATCACCCTCCTGTTACAGATCCAAATACTGAGAAATCCAGGTAACCGGGAATGCATAGCGCAGCTTTGGAAGGGCCCGTCGCAGTGCTTCCTTATGACCTTGAGATGCTAAAATATTTGAACTAGGGATTTCCCTTAAGAGTGCATGGCCCCGAGATTATTTACTTGTTTTCTTCCGAGGCACAGCGATACGGGCGTCAATAACACACGCGACCAGCGCCCCGTCGCCCCTACGCGCAAGACGCTGAACCTGCGTGCAGTTCTGCCGCTGTTACGCTTTCCTGTGCAAATGGGATTTGTAACAGTCAGATTTTATTACACACCATGAAAGCCCATAGATCAAACTACGGCTGCACAGTTTTATTATTCTCCTACCCATTAAGCAAACTGAGTTACAAAGCTCTAAAAATGCTACTTTTAAATATTTTCACAATTGTTTTCTCTTGGAATAAACTTAATGCTATAAAAACAAAACTATACGAGCTTATATAATTGTTTTTTATTATCCTTTCTGGCATAATGTCGTATTCCCAGGACATTCATTTGCTGAGATACGCGTCAACGCACAAACAACGAACGTACAGAAAATATGCCTCGCGCAGCAAATCAGATGTCGGGTACACGCACGTCAAAGGAACCGCCACCCCATTCAGCCTCTCTGCTTGCTGTATCTATACTCTGTGTGTCAGAGAAATGTGCATTGTCTTGCGCAGCTCGGCATCAAGAACATCTTCGACGAGGACTTGGCGAACCTGGCGGGCGTCTCCAAGAAGAAGTTAATGGTGTCGAAGGCTGTCCAGAGGGCGGAGATGAAGATCGACGAGGCCGGAGGTTTGGCAGCGGCTGCCACAGGTCAGTCCACTCACGTCGCAACATATTCAGTGCTGTGATAGCAAAAAAATATACTATGAAATACTAATTTCAATATCGCAAATTTCACATAAATTATCTAGTATGATTTTTGTTACTTAATGTTAAAATGTAATGGCGATACTCTAGGCTCATGACTATTCAACTAGCGACCCGCGGGCCACATGCAGCACGCCGGATTCATCAGAATGGCCCCCGGGCAAATGTTTTAATAGCAATTTTTTTAATATACACTTTTTAATACATGTGCCAAATTTAGCATCAACTATAACTTTCACTAGCGTAAAACTTGTAATAAAGTTATATATTATTTCGTTTATAACATCCTGATGAAAAATTAACTGATTCTTTTTAAGTGGAGTTGAGTGGACTAGAGAGATTTGGGCGGCTCGTAACATCGAGGTCTTGGGAACCGATGAGGATGAAGTGAGGCGAGTATGGAGTAGCACCAGAATGCAAGGGCTGGGGAAACGGGAGATCCCCTAGAAAACCCGCCGACCAGCAGCATCGTCCGGCACGATTGCCACATGCGAAAGTCCGGGGAGCGACCCCTCCGGGAATCGAACCAGG
>NQII01001581.1:61333-101154 GCA_002778355.1 Clitarchus hookeri | reverse complement strand
TTCCTCTGCACAGTCGTCGACCCGTCCCGCACGTGACGTCACTGACCTGCCAGCCGCCCAGCGTCATCGCACGCTTCCGCGCCTCGACGTCACTACTGTCTCAGCGGAGGACGAGAGGAGAAGGAAAAAAAAAATGCACGAAGTGTTCCTTCTTCTTGCAGGACTTTAATACCATTCTTAGTTTTAAAATGTAATGTATATTTGTATTGGCTGTTCAAGGTTAATTGAGCACTTCCAAAAAATGTTACTGTCGCTAACTGCATATATTTCAACAGTCACACTGACTGGCATGCGCCCAGTAAAGTTGGCAACGACAGAAGGAAAGTAGTTTCATGCCTCGACCTTGAATTAAATGCGTTAAGTGAACATTTGTGAATATTGAAGTGGTTTCTTTTGATTTCTGACTTTTTTATGCCCATAAGTGTAAGAACTAGAAAATTTGTAAAATAATTACTTTCTTAATAATTTCACAGTTTCACTTGATCACTCATGGGTAAAGTGTTCATGNTTTGTAAAATAATTACTTTCTTAATAATTTCACAGTTTCACTTGATCACTCATGGGTAAAGTGTTCATGCCCTTGGCAATGTTAATATTACATAAAGCGGAAAGTTACACAGTGTGCATAAGAGTAGANCGTCCCGCACGTGACGTCACTGACCTGCCAGCCGCCCAGCGTCATCGCACGCTTCCGCGCCTCGACGTCACTACTGTCTCAGCGGAGGACGAGAGGAGAAGGAAAAAAAAAATGCACGAAGTGTTCCTTCTTCTTGCAGGACTTTAATACCATTCTTAGTTTTAAAATGTAATGTATATTTGTATTGGCTGTTCAAGGTTAATTGAGCACTTCCAAAAAATGTTACTGTCGCTAACTGCATATATTTCAACAGTCACGCCGACTGGCGTGCGCCCAGTAAAGTTGGCAACGACAGAAGGAAAGTAGTTTCATGCCTCGACCTTGAATTAAATGCGTTAAGTGAACATTTGTGAATATTGAAGTGGTTTCTTTTGATTTCTGACTTTTTTATGCCCATAAGTGTAAGAACTAGAAAATGTGTAAAATAATTACTTTCTTAATAATTTCACAGTTTCACTTGATCAGGGTAAAGTGTTCATGCCCTTGGCAATGTTAATATTACATAAAGCGGAAAGTTACACAGTGTGCATAAGAGTAGANTGGGTAAAGTGTTCATGCCCTTGGCAATGTTAATATTACATAAAGCGGAAAGTTACACAGTGTGCATAAGAGTAGACACTAAGAAGTTCTTTAAAACGTGCTCCGTTTACCGTGACCAGCCTGTACCTACTGTACCCGCTGTCTTATACAGGAGAGTGACGCTATTACGCTGGATGTTAATCTCACTATAGTGTGTATGGTTACCAAGAAATGTACATGTTATAGTATTCACAAGAACATTTTTATCATTTATTAAAGCCTTTTGATGTTTTGAAGTTAAGTTTCATACGTTATAACACACAACATGCTAGGCAGTGTTTGAAGTATGTGACAGTCCTGAACACACAATGGAAATTTTTCCCACCTGATATTCGGCTGAAGATCTCACCATGGACCGTCGGTCTAACAGTCGGATTTCCCGACCAGCAGATCAAATGGTTAAACATATTACAATGTAAATTTTTTCAAGAAATCCCGATACTATAGCCTAGAAATGCTGGATTAGTAAACTTGTTTTCGTTAATTAATAACCAGAATGCTAAAATTAACACAAATTCTTAAGTGCCCTGGAAACAACACGTTGCATTTTAAAATGAATCTCGTAAGCGGACTATTGAAGTTGTTCTTTCCCCATTCTCACCTGACTATTTAGGCGTGTCTGCAGTTCGTTAATACTGATCGCTACTTTGTAACAAAATAGCTTGGATATTTTAATTTCTATTTTTTCATGGAGTTAAATATTTATATCAAACTATGTGAAAGCTGCATTTGTAAATGTAAACCAAAGATTATTAAATATATTTTTATGAACTAAACTGTGTATGACTTTAGTATTTTTCTTTTCCCTCTTTAAGGGGATAGTGTAATATGGTATAATAANTTATGAACTAAACTGTGTATGACTTTAGTATTTTTCTTTTCCCTCTTTAAGGGGATAGTGTAATATGGTATAATAACACTTTGCATTGTACATTGGGCGCATCTTGCAATCTGACCGCATCTTGCATTCCTACTGCGTCAGTGTCTTGTTCATACTACCAGCCAACAGTGCATGAAACAAGTGCAGTCCCTGCTCAGCGTGCAGCGACGAGTCGGTGTTTAAACCGTATGCTGATGTAGCTGTAGTGGTTGTAAAAATATATATTCTGTCATCACTCCTGAATCAATATTAAAAACCCAAACTCAAGTGATATAGTCTATTCGCGGTTCCTTCACACTTTTTAAAAAAAAACTTTGAAAAATCTCCTCATGCATGACGTGTTTAGTTATTTCCTAAATATGCCACGTATCACAAGCGTTTTATACTTGTGTTCATTACAGTAATTTTTTTTCTGTTAAACTTAAATGTAATTCATATTTTATCTATAAGTTATAATGCTTCATTTATAAATAATTTGAATAAAAAACAGTGAGAAAACTTGTGTGTTGGTAATGCCTAGTAAGAAAGAGTTCTTATACGAAATATTGTTACACTGAGTGCGCACGAATTCGGTGCGTTGTCCTTTGGTGTAATTCCAAACTTAGTTAAGCTTAGTTTGCTCGATGCGGAGGAATATCCTGGAAGTAGAACTTAAGCAGGGCTTCAGAAAAGTGTGAAGTAACCGTGAATTGATTATAACTCAAAATTAGTGCACTGGGCAGGTAGAGTGAGTGAGTGAGTGAAGACATTTGGGCTGGTCTTAACATCGAGATCTTGAGAGCCGATGAGGGTGAAGCGAGGTGAGTATGGAACAGCGCTGGAATGAAGGGGTGGGGGAAACGGGAGATTCCCGAGAAAACACGCCGACTATCAGCGGGGAGCGACCCAGCCGGAAATCGAATCTGGGTCGCCTTGGTGGGAGGTGAGCAGTCTAACCGCTACACAACACTACGGCCCCAATGAGCAGGTAAACAATACATTTTTTCCGTGACGTACTTTTTGCGTTGTTGTCAGAGTATGCTGAGTAAAAAACAGCAGAAACGAGTCACAACATAGAGTATTTTACTAATGTGACTTGAACGGTTTGTTGTCACACGTCCAGACGGCTTGGTGTCTTGGGGTGGGGTGCGATTCCGTACAATGCCCGATCACCGATGTCTTCATCGCGAGTGCTTTTAACAGTCCGACGATACGTTCATGAGACCCTGAAAACAATGACCCTGCAATTTGTGAACATCCACGCACGCCGATGCTCTATTCGAACAGGACGATGCTCGTCCTCATACCGCTGTTGCCTCAAGAGTTTGCCTTGACGCCATGGATACTCTGTTACGGCCAGCCGCGTCGCCAGACCTACCTCTAATTTAAAACGTGTGGGACGCTATTGGCTGCTCTGTCGCGACTCCACCCATGCCGCAAAGTCTGCAGGAACTGCGAGCAAATATTCAAGCTGCATGGAATGGATTATCGCAGGACGCCATTAGGACCTCTACAACTTCATGCAGCGACGTCTGGCGGAATGTGTTCGCAAACATAGTGACCCGACGTCATACTGAGATACGTATATATCGCGCAATTGATATTGCTCACGCCAGTCTCGATTTGTAATCATATTTTGTTCTTGCCGTCTTTTGCCTTCCTTCTGAATACCATTGTAATTTAAAACATTCTTGTGGGTGCAACTATTTAAACGACGTTTATTTAATTCCGTGCCAAATATGTTTAAAATGTTATTTTTCTGTATGCCTAAGTTGCAAGATGGAGGACACATTAAGGTTGAAGATTTGCACTGACTTTTTTTTATCCCAAACATAGAAAGTGGACGTCATACTTCGCTGTGGAATACAAACAACCTAAGTATATTTACGTTTTAATATAGAACATCCTCTGGGTCACCGGAGTCCCATTCATTCCTTAATTCACGAGTTTTCTTTAAAACTGAATGAGATACTTAAAATACTTCAAATGAAATTTTAATATTCGTTCGGCTTTTTAGTGAAACATCTATTGCGATTGCGAAATTAATACAGAACTATACTTTTAGGTGTATTACATGTAGTCAATCCCATTAATTTTATATATATACACATGTATACATAGACACACACATCATATGTTTTCCTCGCATACCAAATATTTCATACGAATACTTTGTTCAACAGCTTCAAACTGCAGCTGTAATTCTAGTGTACCTACCATACGTCTGAAATTATATGGAAGGAGAGTGTTCATCTTTCAGTCTCCACGAGTCATGGAGACTCCAAATTGTCCTTTACTGCGGTTTTCACTGCAACAACGCTGGCAGCATATCCAGCACCGAAGTCCATGCATTCAAAACACCAGCCTACATACGCACGATGAAATACATACAGAAAAGTGTTTTTTATAAATGTTTCTACTTGCATCATATCCTTCCTTCATTAATGCGCATACATTTGTGATTTTCTCAGCTATTGCCTTGCCAACGACTAACGTTTTTGACCCTTCCTTTACGTTAACGCAACACTAATGAAAGGTCTCCCCATGAATTTGCGCTGCAAGTAGCTGCCTTTTCCNACGCGCATACATTTGTGATTTTCTCAGCTATTGCCTTGCCAACGACTAACGTTTTTGACCATTCCTTTACGTTAACGCAACACTAATGAAAGGTCTCCCCATGAATTTGCGCTGCAAGTAGCTGCCTTTTCCTTCCTAAATTAAAAGCGCCTAGCCGGTCGAGCTTGAAAAAGCCCAACAGGGCGGAAGTATGCGGTTGCAGTTAGTTAGCGAGTTATCGGCATTGTTATATTCACGATTAGCATTTCCTTTCTCCCCGTTAACGGTGGGGAACCAGCCGATATTTTTGACCGCCGCTTCTCTCTCCGGCTAGTTTGGGGTCCAAGCACTCGGAAACCTGACTTCGCCTGCGGATTATTCGGTGCAACTCGTTTTCTACCTGGGTACGTTTTAATTAAGCTCATTTTATGCCGAAAATGCATCGCGTTCTAGGGAAATCCATTTTTGTCATTAAATTTTTCAATCAACCTTCGACAGTGAACAGCAGCAGTTGAGAGCAACCTGGTCTTCACACAAAATATTATAATTATTTTAAACGACATTCTTCAAAAAAGTAACAAGTTAAAATAATTCTTCCGCGTCTTGAAAAGTCCATTATACCGCCACACTTGAGTTTAAGATAAAATTGCGTGGTGAGTATAAGAACTAATTTCTGAGCTGATATATTGTATGAATTATTCATCGTAAATTAGAAGTTATTATTAATTTGACAATTGTGATACAATACGAAATTTAATTCAGTCCTTCTGAAAATACAGTGTTAATGATACTTTTAACACTTGGACTGTCACGTCACAATAAGTGAAATGCTGCCCTTGACAGTTAGAGCACCGACCTGCGACCTGCCACAAAANATACGCACGATGAAATACATACAGAAAAGTGTTTTTTATAAATGTTTCTACTTGCATCATATCCTTCCTTCATTAATGCGCATACATTTGTGATTTTCTCAGCTATTGCCTTGCCAACGACTAACGTTTTTGACCCTTCCTTTACGTTAACGCAACACTAATGAAAGGTCTCCCCATGAATTTGCGCTGCAAGTAGCTGCCTTTTCCTTCCTAAATTAAAAGCGCCTAGCCGGTCGAGCTTGAAAAAGCCCAGCAGGGCGGAAGCATGCGGTTGCAGTTAGTTAGCGAGTTATCGGCATTGTTATATTTACGATTAGCATTTCCTTTCTCCCCGTTAACGGTGGGGAACCAGCCGATATTTTTGACTGCCGCTTCTCTCTCCGGCTAGTTTGGGGTCCAAGCACTCGGAAACCTGACTTCGCCCGTGGATTATTCGGTGCAACTCGTTTTCTTCGTGGGTACGTTTTAATTAAGCTCATTTTATGCCGAAAATGTATCGCGTTCTAGGGAAATCCATTTTTGTCATAAAATGTTTTAATCAACCTTCGACAGTGAACAGCAGCAGTTGAGAGCAACCTGGTTTTCCCACAAAATATTATAATTAGTTTAAATGACTTTCTTCAAAAAGTAACAAGTTAAAATAATTTTTCCGCGTCTTGAAAAGTCCATTATACCGCCACACTTGAGTTTAAGATAAAATTGGTATAAGAACTCATTTCTGAGCTGGTATATTGTATGAATTATTCATCGTAAATTAGAAGTTATTATTAATTTGACAATTCTGATACAATACGAAATTTAATTCAATCCTTCTGAAAATACAGTGTTAATGATACTTTAACGTTAACACTTGGACTGTCACGTCACAATCAGTGAAATACTGCCCTTGATAGTTAGAGCACTGGCCTGCGACCTGCNGGAAACAGTGCGGACAGAAGTGTAACACACTGAAGTAAATAAGTAGTAACAACGTGTTGATTAGTGGAAGTGGGTCGCTGAAGTAATCGGCAGGATTACCAGAGAAGCACTGCCCATTAGGGTGCAGTCAAGTGTCGTTGGTTCGGATCAATTTTCACTGCTTTAACTTTGAAGCGTGGTGTGGGAAATAATTAAGGGCGAGTGGTCTTGCAGCGGGGGAGTGAGTGAGCATACATTGAACTATACTGGCAAACTACGCCGTTGCAGAGCTTAGTCATCGCAGAAACCTAGAAAATGACATAAAACACAGCCACAAGAGGAAAACTATATATTATAGTGCATTCATGGTTACTTGCGACTTTTCTAACCAAGCTTTACGAAAATACCCTTTTTCTCTTTGTTCTATTAATATTAATTATAAATTAAATAGTGTAACTTAAAGATAACATACAAGTAAACTATCAATTTAACAAAAAATAAGATAGTTTTATGTTAAAAGAAGTATAAAACGTTTGTGACATGCGACTTATTTCGGAAACAACCAAATACGTCGTACATGGCGTGATTTTTCAAAAGCCTGATTCAAAAAGTGTGACAGCCGCGAATTGACTATAGCAGGCAATAGCTATTCTTAGCTACTTTTCACTTTTTTGTCTGTGTTTTTACGACATATTCTGAGTTTACCTGCGACTCACATAGCCCTGAAATGGCGAGTATACAATGTTAGTTCAAATTTNTCAAAAAGTGTGACAGCCGCGAATTGACTATAGCAGGCAATAGCTATTCTTAGCTACTTTTCACTTTTTTGTCTGTGTTTTTACGACATATTCTGAGTTTACCTGCGACTCACATAGCCCTGAAATGGCGAGTATACAATGTTAGTTCAAATTTGCGGTGGATCAGCAGCAATAGTGTATTAACTGCCAGTGAGACTGCACCACGTGACTGTTTAGCATGTGGAGAAAAACCTGCATGTTTCAGCGCGTTGTAAAATTCTAAAATAAACGAAGTCTCCTAAGTCTCTTACTTCAATTTTACAGGCATGGACTTGCCACTACAAGTAAGTTGCTGAGAAAAGTCCACGATTTAGAGCAGTACTTTCCAAACTGGATGTCGTGATACCTAGGAACGTCGCATCTTTTTTTTTTCAGGGTGAAATAAAATACTTCTAAGTAATAACTTATCATAAACGAAGAAATAAAGCGACTGAACTCACACAGTCTGCGACTTGGGTAGCCTTGACGGATCCGCAAATAAGTTCAATGTAGATTTTCTTTTTTTTGGGGGGGGGGGACTTAAATCGTAGATTACCCTCTTTCCTACCTTTCCTAACATAAAATCAGAAAAAATGCAAGTAAAGAAATCATTTCCCAAATATATTTGTTTACAAATGTGGTAGATTAGGAAAAGTTTTGACTTTCGCAGCCTGTAGCAAGCATACAATTGTGGTATTGCAAAACAGCTGCAGTTGCGGGTACGTGACAGAAGAGAAGGACTGAGATTCTTGAACAGGAAAATCCTGGAAACAGTGGCGAGGCTTGATATTTTCGGGAGGGGGAGCAACTGGTGCTGAACAGAAGTGCAATATTTTTAAAATACTGAAAACAGCTGCCATTAGCTACATATCGGCATGTTTACCTAGTTTGTTTCAACATAATCCCCTTAAGGCATTATACTACTTACTAACATTATACGTGGTTGATATTCACTACAAAGCAAGTTGTAAAAATGCCATTTAACTCAAGGATTTACCAGCACTTAAGGAAGTTCCAATGAATTTTTAGAAATCAAAATTACTGTACAGTTTAAAATGGTTATCTTCGATAAAATAACAGACAGCATGAAACCAATAACAGGCTATCGTGAAAAACAAGCATACATAGATAAGCAACACTAGCCCACATGCCCACATGCCCACATGCCAGAGGCAATAACTTTACAAACAAGTGTCGTTTTCAAACAACTGAAATGGTATACATAATTCACGTTTCAGAAATTCCTATTCCCCAGTTAGCCACGAGACACTTATGTAAAGACACAGACAACATAACATAAAACATAAATAAAATTATTTACTAAACGAATCCGTTGATGAGCAGTATTGTCATGTGCAGAGTATTTACTTATACTTCAGACATATTCTAATTACATCATCATGAAATTTATCTTGTATTCGCAGCTTGTAATGACGCAGTAGTCTTAATTTTCGGGACACGTGTTTCAATTTCGTTCGTTTTTATTTAGCTTTGGAAAGCTTCGTAATAATTTTATCGGTTTCAAAATTAAAGCCGTGGTGGCTCGTTTCCCGTGATAGTTTGTTTATCCGGCAGACATGTGCTATTGTAGGTTATCGAGCAGACGTTTGCTGTTTTACGTTTATCAGGAGTCCGGTTGTCGTTTCGTTTCGAACTTCGTAGTTTTCAGTTTTTTGTTAAGCGTCAGCATTATTTAGATACTTTCAGAATTCGTCAACAAGTTTTGTTATACGAGAAGTTCGTTTATGTTGACGGCGCAGTCTTAGTTACGATAACGTGTTGAGAGCATGGGTGGCGAGGCCCTTATCTTAGCAGAAAAAGGGGGGGGGGGTGAGAGGCAGCACAAAGGCTCGTGTGCTGTCGCCCTTAACTTCACTTCAATTCTGGAAACACGTTTATAACTTGAAAGATATTTAAAATTAAGAGTAAAAAATCTGTCACTTAAAAAACTGACATTGCCATCACCTCTGAAATGTTTTTTTCAAATACGACACCGTCGATCACGTAATTTCCAAAACAAACGGTTCTGTAGAGTTCTAGTCGCAACTCGCAAGTGAAATACTGAATAAAACTGCGTGAGATTTGCTAGTGTGCTTACAAAATTTAAAATAATAATTTTAAATTATTGTTGAGAATCAACCTTTTGTTTCTATGTTTTGACCCCAAGAACATAACGTACATTGTAGGTAGTAATTATTTTACACTCTTTATTCACGCAGACACACGATAACGATCTAAAATTTATGTGACAATATACGGCCAAGCACACACTGCACTTACCTTAAACATGTTACAATTAAAATAAAACAAGACTTTTCTTCACTTATTGGCGAATAACAACAAGTAGATGCACGTTACCGTTCACACGTTCCCGTAAATATCAACTCGCACATTTAGTTACATCATAGGCACTTTTCAATAAGTTAAATGTTATCTCAGAAACTACGTTCCAGAAGAGAAGGAATAACATCACAATACTATCACACAAACAGTTCATCAGACATGTGCAACATATCATATGTGTAGACAGTGTAATTTTATTATTTTAAGTATTTATTTCATTTTTGTTTATGATTTGGAATGAGTTTTGTAATTTTGTGACTTAGGTATGTTTTGCATTGAAGTTCGAGACATTAATGGTACTCTAATTTTGAATATAGGTTTGTTTTGTGACTTTAAAAAAAGAAGATTGGTTGAATGTAATATTATTATATATTTATTATATATTTTTCTGTATGGTTAACGTAAGTTATTTTCTTTTCATTATTTTTTTAATATTTGAATTATAGTCGATGTTAGGCCGAGTGTCAGGTGCTCAGCATTTATTTTTATTTATGTCTGCGATGAATTGTGTGTGAGCGAAACTTCTTTTAGGGTTATTTGTTTTAAATTGCATTAAACTTGGAACGCTTGCTTGCATGATTTATCGTGTGCATTTATTTGTCACGTGGCGTTTGAAAAGACGTTGCGGGCGAGGCCCGCCAGCTTTTCGAATGCACGAGCAGAATGTTCTACGACATCACCGTGAGCGAATGTGATATGTGTCACTCTACACTACGATTGACAAGATAAAATTAAGAGATGGCACGGTATTGTGTATGGAAATTGTGCCACACCGATTTATTTACATAATTATGCCCAGTTGCTGCATTGGCATAAATATTGTTTAAGTTTAAATAAAATCAATTTCTTCTTATCCAGTATCCCGGTAAGGAACTATGTTCTTCTATCCCATTCATAAAATAATTTGAACAGACTACCAAAAGTTGCAGTTAAATGTATTTGTGTGTTAAACACGTTTTTATGCCCATAACAAGCCCTGATGACCAGTTTCTTATGTTTTATTACTGAGCACCGGCGAACATTAAGNACACGTTTTTATGCCCATAACAAGCCCTGATGACCAGTTTCTTATGTTTTATTACTGAGCACCGGCGAACATTAAGGAAGCTTTTACAGTTAAATGCATTTTCCCCCCTTTCGTTAAAAATTATTCAAACTTTCGACAGTAGTTATTAAAGTAATTCACTAGGCAAGTTATGAATAAAAGCCAATATTAAACCATTTTAATTTGATTTGAATAATTTCAGAACCGTAAAAATATATTTTTAAATATAAATTATTTTTACAAAACCCTCTATTATTTTATTTATGGATAGTAAATGTACAGTCATACACCAACACCANACACGTTTTTATGCCCATAACAAGCCCTGATGACCAGTTTCTTATGTTTTATTACTGAGCACCGGCGAACATTAAGAAAGCTTTTACAGTTAAATGCATTTTCCCCCCTTTCGTTAAAAATTATTCAAACTTTCGACAGTAGTTATTAAAGTAATTCACTAGGCAAGTTATGAATAAAAGCCAATATTAAACCATTTTAATTTGATTTGAATAATTTCAGAACCGTAAAAATATATTTTTTAATATAAATTATTTTTACAAAACCCTCTATTATTTTATTTATGGATAGTAAATGTACAGTCATACACCAACACCANAAATATAAATTATTTTTACAAAACCCTCTATTATTTTATTTATGGATAGTAAATGTACAGTCATACACCAACACCACTGAGGAAATAAATAATTTTATTTATTAGCAATTTTTCTTTTGCCACAACGTACATGATGTGTTTTTGTTGTTTGAGGTTTACTATTTTTTTTACAATATCATACTGAATTGTGTTTTGTTACTGTACCAACATCTGGAGTGTCCTCTGTTTGACTAGTCCATTCTGTCGCTCTTAATATATTCATTAAAAAACACACACATAATATGGTGGAATTGAAATCATTTGTTCACACACCACCATGCATGTCTTAATAAAAACAAAGAACTTAATTTAGAAAGTATACCCATCTGCGTGCGAAAAATCAACGTTGTTGGTTGTTTACAAACCAGACAAAAGATAGTCGATATTTAGATCGCTCGCCCTCAAGTTCGGTCGCCACTCGGCTAACATCGGGCCGTACGCAAGTCCCTCGGTTGTTTCCACGGATGCCTAAACCCCGGTCCCGCTCCAGCTGACACCCTGGGTTCCATCACCGGGCTGACCTTGAACAGTCGAAACACTAGAAGCACACAAGAAGATTGCTTCCAAGAAAGTAACACCACGAGACACGAACCGCCGCATACCGCACAGACGTCAGAGATTACCTAGTGTTCTATGATGAACAATCCTACTCCTGTTCAATGATGAAAAACTGAAGATATTCGGTTGTGAACTTTCCAGAATAATTATTATTTAAGAGACAAAAATTAAAGGGGAAGCAATGTTTCCATTGCTCCCATGGACGCTTCGACCCTGCCTGTAAAGCATATCCGAGACTATAAATCCGGACACGGTGCCAGGCCCCAAATGCCAGATAGGCAGCGGCCATTAAAAGTCGTGTTACACATGGCAGGTTGCAGAGCTCTGCTTTCTGGCGTGCTTTTGCTGCGCTGCGATCAACGGAATGTGGCGAAAGTATCAAATACGCGCTGCCTTCTGAAGAACATCGTCGTGCTTGCAGCTCTGTGTAGAAGGCAGAAGGATTCCATGGCCTGCGCTTGAATTTGTTTGGTCAAGCCATGCCAAGACATCTGACGCGTCACCAACAAAATAATGAGTTGCTTCTATGCTACGAGGTTAATCGAAGTTTCAAACATCTGGAAAATGCAGGAGTGACCGTGCGTGGGTACGAAATGCAGCGTCAAAACGGGACATCGTGACGTATACTGTGACGACCATGCCAGTATTTACTCATTTTGGAGTCCGGACCAGGCTTTCGCAGGAACGGTACAAAATTATATAACGTGGAAGCAAAGAAAGCCGATCACATTAACAACGCTTCATACAAAAAACAAGTCCGATCATAAAATTTCAAACACTTTTTATTATATCGCTGTAAGCTGATGGGATCTTTCTAACAAATGCACTGATCATTTTGCTTTGTCACGAGACTATCGGGGGCCACGGTGGTGTAGTGGTCAGACTTCTCGCTTCCCACCTAGGCGAACCGGGCTCGATTCCCAGCGTGTTCGCTTGGACTTTCGCATGTAGGAAACATGGCGGACGTTGCCGTTAGCCGGCGAACTTTCTCGGCACGCTCCCGTTTCCCTCGCCCTTGCATTCCGCCGCAGTTACACATCCATCTCATTTCACCCTCATCGGCGCTGAACTGTCAAATCCTCTCAACTCAGCGCTAGATTATCCTGCAGCATTGCAAATTATCAGAAAGCAGCAATGCAGATATGCCAGAGTAACATAGTGGCTGAAGTATCACTTACTACGATCCCGGCGCTTCCGAGGTTCCCGCGCTAAGTAGGACAAATTATTTTCTTAAAATTTAGCTCTATTTTTTTTTTGTGTATGTCTCTAGGCCGACTATATTCATTCAAAACTGCGTGTGGTGTGAGGTTTGATAACTGGCAGTTCTTTGGAGTCATAGTTTCATAAAATTTTCCTAACTTGCACATTTGTCATTCGTATTTACCAGTTGCAGTGAAGAACGCTCATTATATGATCTAAAAACGATCAATAATGAACTAAAGAGCGTTATGTATTAAAATAGATTGAACATTGAACAGTTTCACCTCGAGTATTGAACACGAACTATTGTGTGAAATAGGCATTTCAGATATCAACAAATTCTCTCATTGTAAATATAGGAAGTGTAAATATAACAATGTAGTTGTTTATATTTTGAAATCCTAAAATAATAATGGCGTGAAAATCTACCACTACAAAAATGTTATATTAAAAAATATTGTTTCTAACTACAGCCAATGGAAACAACCGAGTTCATATATCACGTCAACAAATATTCGTTTTAATTTCTAAAAATATTTTTTAAATTGAGGTTTTTTATTTTTTTCATGTGGTAGCCCGCACTTGCTTAAATCCAGCTCCGGAATGCAACCTCTTGTTTGTTATATGGCCTGAACATCCACACTCCGTGTCTTGGAATTAGTTTGCAGGAAGCCGCTAACCTCTGACGTCATGAGCCGCGGAAAGTTCCTGGGACACGTTCGGCGGATTCTGTTGGTTGGACTGCTCTTGCTGACACTCTCCTCGACCCAGATGACTGAAGACTTGGTAAGAAGACATCTGTGCCGTGTCCAGTAACCACACTTTGCTTTAAACTTCTTCTGCCGATTGTGTAGCTAAGAGTAATTTGGCAATACGCTAGTTCTCCATAAAAAGAAAATACAAATTTGCACAAGTTCGTATGGTAATAATAGTAACATAATCATATACAAAATATGTCAAATGTAAAATTTCCAATACAACGGAAACATTAGAGAGGTAAAAAAAAAACTTGTTATGGCGAGGTTCTAAAGACTGCGCTCGCGAAAAAAGTGCATACGAACTGAGCTTATTTTGATTGCATATTTTAATATAATTAATCAATATAACATCTAAAGTATTTATTACATGTTAGTTAAAATGAATAATCTCGAAATATGTCAAAACTTTGTGTTGCCGATGTTTTTAGCTTAGTTTCCTTGTAACTTNACTTGTTATGGCGAGGTTCTAAAGACTGCGCTCGCGAAAAAAGTGCATACGAACTGAGCTTATTTTGATTGCATATTTTAATATAATTAATCAATATAACATCTAAAGTATTTATTACATGCTAGTTAAAATGAATAATCTCGAAATATGTCAAAACTTTGTGTTGCCGATGTTTTTAGCTTAGTTTCCTTGTAACTTACAGTGTCTTACTTCGGAAGCATGTTTGTTTACGGATACACACGCAAACCAAGATGACCATATTTAGCTTATTTGTACAAAAATTCAATAGTATGGAGCCTGCCATCAGCGTGATGGTACAACAGATGTTAACGTCTCCTAACTATTCTTATCATAGCAAAGTATGTCCAGCAAAACAAATCCGTGAACCAGTTAAAATATTTTTGTAAAAATGTTATGTGTCAAGGTGGCCACATTTATAAATGGGTATCGCCAAGGTCAGGTAGATTTATATGACAGTTTCCATGCACTATAGACTCGCTTTTATACTCATTACTGCCTCTGCAGCTGCTGTAACTACGAAACGGGGAAAGGGAAACAAAATGCTTACGCTTAAACCGTCAAGAATAATAGTAAGACCAAATGGTGACCTCTGTGATCAAGGTCGATAAGGCATTACCTTCGGAGCTTGAGATTCTAAATACGAATACCAGGTAAGTCATCGATAACAGTGTAATTTAGTCTAGTCTGGCACAAGTTTTAGGCTGACAGTGATCTCCGAGATCGATGTTGCTGAATGTGTAATATCGACAGTCAACCCTAAAATGACATCCAGTAACTTTTAAATAAAAAAAAGTGAAAAATTAAAAAAATTCAGATAAAAATGTATGCTTAGGCACATGGGTCTTTGCCCTGAGACGCACCTAGGTCCCATCCCCTCCTAGGACCTTCGGCTTTCCTCTTAGTTTTAAGGTAGGTAAATAAACCAACGAAGCGCACACGCCACTCGACAGCACGCAGTTGCCTGGCTTCCAACAACTTTGACAGTGCCACAGAAACTAACAAATCGCCACATCACCACCAACGATTACTAGCAAATTGCCCCTCCACAACCTAGTTTTAGTCCTCTTACGTGCTCCCCCCTTCGACCCCGTATTTAATTTTCGTACCATTCACAGCTGTAACTTCAGTCTCTTCGACCATACATACATGGACATACCGAGAGAAATAAAATCCATCACGCATATTCTGACGGATCAGTCTGCTCGGGGTCTGTCACGCTTGACCTTGGTGGCGTTAAGTGCCGATCCTAAAATAAATAATTTTCTTCCAATTTCAAATTTTTCTCAACAAAGTCCATAACATAAAATATGTAAGTTACATATACAATACGTTAGGTAACTCAGTGCTCAAACTACAGACATAGTTTCTTTGGACTAACAGTAACACAAAAACCCTATACACTTATATCCGGAAACGTATTTTTATATCAAATGATCGTGTTCAAAGTTGGGGTAGTAGGCGCGCGATATTGCATATGTAAAAATTTAGTGTTGCGCATCTACGACCTATGCAACTTGTTCTACATGCATGGTCGCACAGCTTGTTCTCCAGGTGTTGTACGCCACAACTTTGAACACAATTATTTGACATAAAAATACGTTTCCGGATACACGTGTATAGGATTTTTGTGTTACTATTGGTCCAAACAAACTATGCCTGGAGTTTGGGTTCAGAGTTTCCAAACAACCTGTATTATTAATCATAATTATAAAATTTATTAAATAGGAGCAGATTATTTTTAAAACTTTAAATTCATTATATTTCGCTAGTTATTTTTTTCAGGGAATAATACAAAAATATATTGAGTATATATGTAGGAGCTATCTAAATTATTTTAATTACTGTGCCTATAAACTTCTATGAAGAACTAAATGTTATTTGAAAGTTTTAAATTCGTATAAATTAAATTTTTTAGAATGGTAAAATTGTACACAAAGTACAACCGGCTCCATAACTGTCGCAATCAATGAAAAAAGTATTTTTAACAATTAATTTTTGTTCAGGTAGACATAGAGATCTTCCAGTACCGATATCTACATCTCATCGTCCAGATACGAATTATAAAGGTTCATAATAATTATGATATAAATGTAAAAAATTTATACAAACTACCAGTGGTTGTCTAGTTTTTCGTTAAGTCTCAAGTAGTTTTGCATATTTCCATCAAATGCACTGGTTTGACCAATTAGTTACAAATTGCGCCTTTGTCGACCTCGCATAAACATAATATTTATACTTCGCATTGAAGACGATTCTGAACGTACCATAATAGCAAACTCCGTCAAAAATTGATTACAGCCAGAATACAATCACCAAACATGCCTATAATGAGCAACTCGGTGGTTTTCTCAAGCACACACATTCGCTCACGCTGAGTAAAAGGTGTATTGAATCACATTAACTGTTTGTATAAGGGCAATGAAACATTTTGTTATTGAAACCAAATTATTTTGTTGTTCATATTTGGTTGCCCCCAAACAAAGATTTGTTTGGTGCAACTAAATATTTGTTTAGTTCTACGTACATGAAACAATTTCGGTTAGTGTAAAAAAAATGTGTAACCCGGCGGAGATTCGGACCTAAACCATCTGCATCCGAACATTAGGCCTTAGCAACCTCAGCTAAAGATACTAGCGATGAAGTACGAATGTTTTTAATTACATACATTTCAAATACTGGACATAGTGCCAAATACATATGTCAGTTTTAAAGTTTTACTTTTTAGTTTCCCGTTGAACTAAATTTATTGTGGCGTTTATACCTAAATTAAGCATCAATAGACGGACTAATAAACACTCTTACTATCCTAATAGTCACAAAAATGCAAAGAAACTCTCGAGTTGTATTTTCAAACGAAGGCAATGAAATGAGTGAATGGTCAAACAAAATATTGATTCGAGAAAATATTTCTTTAGCAGTCTAATTTCTTTTGGCCCAAAACAGAGGTTTTGTTTCTTCAAACGTGCATTCTCTTACATCAGTGGTTCCTAACCTGGGGGTAATTACCCCCTTGAGGGGTAATTACCCCCAGGTAATTACCCGTCTTTCCTGAGGGGTAACGTGCAAGATGTTTAACTAAGACTATTTAGTGCAGCGCCACACAGTGGGCATTAACGGGACGGTGGTGTCGCGATTCATTCAATCTTCCCGCGGCTTCGAAAATTAGTATGAAGTGCAACGCGATTCACTGGCCGCCTCCCGCGCTCACTCGCTCACTTCGCTTCCACTCGCACGTGTACTTACCCCTGCGTGCCACCCCTTTTTTTTTCTTCATTCGTTCAGTCAGTCAAGCAATCAATTACATCGAATACAGACGCGTTCACTTCACGCCAGATGAGACAGGCCAACCAGGTGTACGCTCTGCACGTGAATTAAGTTTCTAAAACGCACCTAATCAAGTAAGTAGGTATATATAAAATAAGTATCGTATATTTAGCTTAAGGTGCAAGTATACTTAAGTCTTAAATATTTTTTAATATCACTTTTGATTTCAGAAACCATGCCACCAAAAAAAAGTGGTCATACCAATAAGCTTATTTGCAATGGGGCTTCACTCAAATTATTGTTCAAGGAATCAAAAAACCTCAATGTGTGCTACGTAATAAAGTGCTTAGTTCGGAGAGTATGAAGCCAAGTAAATTAAAAGATCACCTTGAAAGAAGTCATCCAGGCTTCAAGGAGAAAGATCTCAAATTTTTTAAAAGAAAACAATCTATTCTAAAATCTTTGCACATGGATTCAACGGGCACTTTTTTTCTATCAAATGAAGCTGGCCTTGAGGCTTCTTAATCGAATAGCTCTCCACATTGCAGAGAACAAAAAGCCTCACACCATAGGAGTTAGGAACTTATCAAACCCTGTTTGCTGGACACAGTGAGGCTAGTTCTTGGAGAGCAACACATGGGTAAGATAAACCAAATATCGCTTTCTGTCGCATAGAAGAGATGAGCATGGATATTTTGGACACAGTGCTCACTGAAATAAAGTCCAGCCCCTACTTTGCACTTCAGTTAGATTAGTTAACAGATGTTGCAACTTGTTCCCAATTGCTTGTATATGTTCGGTACATAAGAAATGACCAATTTAAAGAGGAATGCTTATTTTCCGAATCACTAAGCACCATTACTCGTGGAGAAGATGTGTTGCAAACTTTGAAAAAGTTTATAGAAGACAATGAACTCCAATGGTCGAAGTTGATCAGCGTTTGCACAGATGGTGCACCGTCTATGATGGCGTTTGCTTAGGATTCCAAACATTGGTAAAGGCAGTTGCTACCCATGCCACGTTCAGCCACTGCATTATACATTGTTATGCTTTAGCAGTAAAAACACTTCCGCCTGATTTGATGAACGTATTCCCTGACATTGTAAAAATTGTCAATCATATCCGAGGTAGTGCGACAAACACAATAATTTTTAAAGTTCTATGCCAAGAAGTTGGGGCCAAATTTGACGTGCTTCTGTTTCACATGGAAGTACGCTGGTTATCGCGGGGTAGAGTGTTGCACCGGGTACTTGAACTCCGAGAANGCGGGGTAGAGTGTTGCACCGGGTACTTGAACTCCGAGAATAAAGCGCCTTATTTCTGGAAAGTATCAAAACAGCCAAAGAGAGAGAAATTCCCATGAAAATAACAGACGAAATATTTATTGCAAAGCTTGCGTACCTCGCAGATTTTTTCAGAGAAATAAATATGCTTAACCTGTCTCTACAAGGGAACATGGTGAATGTTTTGACAGCTCAAGATAAAGTTGCCAGTTTTCTCTGAAAACTTCAGCTCTACCAACGCAGGGTTGAGGATGTATCAATGTTCACAGAATTAGCCACGGTGCTCGTGGGAAATGATGAAAAATGTACATTCACAAATGACATCACTCAACACATATCTTCCTTGATTAATTCCATCAATAACTATTTTCCCGACTTTGGAAATCGTTAAACAAATGCTTGGGTTTCGAGACCTTTTTCAGTGGATGAAGATATTTTCTCAGAAAGCGATATACCTGCTAAAGTAGAATTCCTTGGCCTGCGCGAAGACAACACATTGAAGGTGGATTTTGAAAGCCACAAGCTATCAGCGTTTTGGGCAAAAGTTGCTGGGGAATACCCTATTATTGCTGACAGAGCTCTTAAACTATTAATCCCTTTCGCGACTACTTATAGGTGTGAAAGTGAATTTTCGACGATGGGGGCCATGAAGACAAAATCAAGGAACAGATTGAATGTTGATCACAACTTGAAATGTTCCCTGGCGGAAACAAATACCTACCGTCGCATTGACTTTTTTTTAGGTCTTTTTTACTTTCAACTTGCTATATATTAAGGTGCATTTTTTTGTTAATAAATGTGAATACATTTTAATTTGTTTGTTTTCTTAAAGGGGGTAAAGACAACTTTCTACAATTTTCAGGGGTAATGGACTCAAAAAGGTTGGGAACCACTGTCTTACATGGACAAAATTAATTTGGTTGGTTTTCAAGTTTTATCTACTCAGGTCAGGAACAAAACGAGATTTCTTACGGGAGAATTTGGCTTAGGGAAAATTTCTGCTGCCAGGTGTGCAGGGTTCCAAGAGGTGACTTTTAATTAAAATTTTAAGCTACGTAAATTATAAAAGAGAAAGATTTTACTTAGCTACGAAGTAATTAAATTTTTAATTTATGATTATTGCAATTATCCTGTTTTTTAACGTAGAAAATAGAGAAGATCTGGCACACATGTGATACTGGCGCTTACCTAGTGGCAAAAGTTGTTGATAAACTTTTAACATTTGTCCTCCCAACCTGTAGTAGAAGTAACCTTAGTTGGGGCAACTTAATATGTTTTTGGCCCTATGCGAACAAATGTTATGTTTGTTGTTCTCTCAGTGCACTCTTGTATGTAGCTTCTAACCCACTATATTATTACAATTTCTCAAACTCAGGGAGCTTAGCCAGGTTCTTTAAGGAATGGAGGAAAAAAAGCGTCAATAATAATTTTCTAATATATTTAACAACACTACAAAGAATATACTCTAGACTTAATATCTCACAACAAATGGCTATCACTTGTTATTTACAACTGATATTTACATACTCATCCATCACCTCATAAAAATTAATGCAATCAAATAACTGAAATCAGTACCTATAAATAGTGTATAAAAACCTATCGAATTATTTTATAAATTATATGTCCATATTTGACAGTTCCACTATTTACAATAAAGTCCGTATCACACATTCATACAGTCCAATTTTAAATCAGTCCAGATTACACCAGTCCGGAATATTCTAGAGCGTTCCAAGCGCCTCCATGCACAGTAGCACTCGACTTGTCGGATGCCTCACACTCTCGTCCATCTACACCATACACACACTCGTTAGCCGTCGTCTCGCACCCATCGCCGTCGTCCGTCCTCTCCGCTGATATCCCTCGCTTCACCAGACTTCACCTTAATACCACATTTCAGTCAGATGGCTACCACAATAACTACCGATACTCTGGCTGCGGCGGTATTAATAGATGGCACCATCTCTGGTTCAGAACCTTCTTCACATGCCATGTTCCGCCGAGGAAAATGATTACCAGATAATTCTGGCTCATCCTCTCAAATAAACTCCTCCATGAGGAGGGGGAGAGTAGTAGCTGTGATATCAGCTAGGTTGGCTGTCAATCATTCCCCCGGCCGCCAGGCGATGGAGCAGTGAGTGTATTAGCCTGGCGGAGGGGACGGTCGAGGTTGGTCAGTCCCCACTATGCTGGGATGGCACATAAAGGAGGGAGCGCACTTGTTCCTCTCCGATCTTCTCAGCTCGGAAATGGCCTTTCGGCAAAGATAAAATAACATGTTTTCGTATGACAGCCCGCGCACTACAACGGCTAGGCTCGGCCCATCTCAGCATTCTGCCGAATTCTCCGATCGGAACTGGCCTGCTAAGTTGCTGTTGAGAGCAAAAAATTCCGAAGTTCCAATGGGTCTGGATGGAAAAAGTGCCAATGTTATTTCGAATTAGAATTCCTCGCGTACAAATTCCTTGAAAAGTTTTTATTTAAGTAGTTTTAGTTACTATGGCACACGAAGAACAATAAATTGGAGCGGCTGTACGTGGCTACAAACTCTTGTAAAACACAAGCAGTAGGAATTACNGGCACACGAAGAACAATAAATTGGAGCGGCTGTACGTGGCTACAAACTCTTGTAAAACACAAGCAGTAGGAATTACTAAGAGAGAGCCTGGGATGAGACTACCACAGGACTTAAGTCTAATCGTAAGTATGAATTACAAAAAGTGTGTGTTCACTACTCTAAACATGAATAAGTGAAAAAACCCCTGATTTGCAATCAATTCCAACACAAATCGATGAAAATGACTCCACTGATAGTCAGATGAAAATAATTTTTTCTGACGATCAGGCTAGACAAAAATATTTGAAGTTTGTTTGTATTCAAAATAATTTGTCAGTACCATTTCAATGTTTGAGGTTTGTTGTTTGTGGANGGCACACGAAGAACAATAAATTGGAGCGGCTGTACGTGGCTACAAACTCTTGTAAAACACAAGCAGTAGGAATTACCAAGAGAGAGCCTGGGATGAGACTGCCACAGCACTTAAGTCTAATCGTAAGTATGAATTACAAAAAGTGTGTGTTCACTACTCTAAACATGAATAAGTGAAAAAACCACTGATTTGCAATCAATTCCAACACAAATCGATGAAAATGACTCCACTGATAGTCAGATGAAAATAATTTTTTCTGACGATCAGGCTAGACAGAAATATTTGAAGTTTGTTTGTATTCAAAATAATTTGTCAGTACCATTTCAATGTTTGAGGTTTGTTGTTTGTGGAGCTGGCTCCTCGGCTCCTCAGCCAGCATAAATTTGCCCTCGGGACCCCTAAATCACCCTACTCAAGTTCAAGCGAGATCATAGCTACAAAGTATGTTAGTACGCATGCTCAACATACGATTATGTTGCTTTAGTACATTTCCCACTTAAGTCCCACTTAATATTAGTTGACCCAATATCGGTTGCTTACAATGTGTTAACCTCCGCGTGAATAAGTATTTCCTACATACCAAGCTTTGTATCGTCACCGCTGAATATTTTGTGTGCGTTTTAAAATAAAATTTTGGGTCCTAAGCACTTGAAACTAGAGGACTTTAAAAAAAATGACGTACTGCTCGATAAAACGGCATCAAAATTCCATACAACTTGAAGGCAAAAAATTGTATGCAATAAGAGGGCGATCACGCTTACATTTTTTTGAAGGCGGAAGGTCTTAACACCTGTTTTTTAATAGGTTGAAGCTTTCACTAAACATTTTGCAGAGAATCGTAGTTTAATTTCACGCGACGTTCCCGATATTTTGCACGAATTCAATTTCTAAACTCGATTTTGAAGGGTGCATAAACCCCTTAGGAATTGAGTTGTGTTGCATATTTATACCTCATTTTCTACAAGGAATCACTTCTCGTAATATTTCAAGTGAGTTTGCGAACAGCCTGTATAAATCAAGTGAACTCAACGTTCTTGTGTTCTTATTGATTTCCCATCACTTATTTTGCATACGTGTTTCGAGAACCGACCACTCCATGTAATTCAGTACGTTCACCTAACTTGTGATTATCTCTTCGTTACGCTAGAGCGTTTGAGAAGGTATTTTAGAAAATNGGTGGCTCAGACAATCCCCAGTTCGTCCATGTTGCCTAGCATTCTGATCAGTGAGGAGGGTCTACGTCACGTGGCTGTCGACCACGACCCTAAGACAACAGAGTGCTCGTACTCGTCCGGGCTAGTCATTAGAAGAGTTGGCACCCATTACCATCACTTCACGTACATTTCAGCAGCCGAATTTGGTCCCACTTGCCTGGAACACCGTACTTCCATCCTCAATGTCACCATCAGCATCAAACCGATGCACAGACAGGTATTTGTCCTAAAAAGCTGGCCAAAAGTATTTAAGTGTGTTTAAGTTATTGTTTAGAGTTAATATGTAGTTTAAACATGTATTGATATGATGTATATGCAATTTACGTTGATACTATACAGTATAATATTAACTAGATGAAAGGCATTGATGAAATAAAACAAACACAATGGTTATATTGACAAAAAAATATACATAATTCGTATAATCAAATAACATCATTCAGAGTTACAATTCTCATTATCTTCAGCATCATCATCANTTTAGAGTTAATATGTAGTTTAAACATGTATTGATATGATGTATATGCAATTTACGTTGATACTATACAGTATCATATTAACTAGATGAAAGGCATTGATGAAATAAAACAAACACAATGGTTATATTGACAATAAAATATACATAATTCGTATAATCAAATAACATCATTCAGAGTTACAATTCTCATTATCTTCAGCATCATCATCATTGTTTTCACCACTAATATCAAGGGAATCATTCGAATGGGATGGTAAAATCGTGGTGATGATGGCACTGAGTTTTGCCACCATATTTTCTGATGCCCGTTAATATTGCTGACGAGTCTTAATGGAACTAGCGAACTCAAAAATATATAAGCATCCGAATCGAAAATATTTTCAAATTTTTGTTTGAATTGCTGCTGCTGGGAGCCGTTGCAGCCCCATTTGCAGAAAAGTTCTAAATTCTGCATCTCCAAATCATTTGCCAACATAAACACCTCCTCCAAGTAAGTGTAAATACGTTGTGTTGTGTGGTCCATAAGATTTGCAGTTTCACTTCAGCCATGGTATCCGAGACCAAAATATCCTTAGGATAACACTTGAGTTTTTCGTTTTGCAAAAGTGAATAACATGGGTATATGCTTTTACTTTCGGCTCTAATAGTATTGTACTGCTTAGAAGTGAGGTCAGCATCCACGAATACAGCTAAAGCTTTTGTTGTTAAAAGCTTTGTATTTTGATGGGTCTGCCTTTCTCAGCGGGTATTATTATTCTTCTGTATTTTGAAGCTCGAGTTGGAGTTAAAGAAGCGTCTTTAATAATTTTAAACGAATCGGTTTTGCCAGCAGCCCGTGTGCTCATATGTGTAGCAGACGTCAACATTTCGTGAGATATCTCAGATCTAAGTTGTTTGGTTTTGCGCCTCTTACNCTCCTCTTACTCCTTTCGCTGCTTTCGTCAAATCCCCTACTCGGCCGACCGGTTCTCGGAATTGTCCAGATAGGCAGCGCTATTTTTTCCTTTAGCCATAAGTCGTTGTTTCTTCGAAAACGGCACTCTTTGTAGCTAGCAGATGTCAACTTCAGTTTAAAGTAATGTTTAAATGATTTTTAACTATTTCGAAGTAGCTGCAGTTTATCTTCGGAACATTTAGTTTTTTCCACTAGTTTCTTCTCAAGAAACTCCAGTTTCTCGTCAATTTTCTATGCTCACATTGCTTTATTATATTGAACATAGCTTCCCTGGCAATCTTCATTGGTGGTTCAGCAGTAAAATCTATAAACAAATGACACAAATCGTATTAAATAAATGTTATTTGAAACTAAACGCGAATTTAACTTTATTACTTGGTCACTTATTTTGACAATTACGGAGAAAGGCCGAAATGGGCGGAATGTTTTGTTGCGGATATTACAACTAGAATGTATGTGGAATGCGTAGAAGCCAACAATATAGTTTAAATCACTTTAAGTTCTCATTAAAATCATCTCGGAAACTGAAAATGTATCCAAAAATATACTAAAAAATAGTTATGTCTTTTGATATATTTTTTTTGATGTATTTAAAAGAGAATTAGTTTAATTAACTATTAAAAGCAATGAACATACCTTCATCTGAAGAATCCATAGCAATTTCTTTCAGTATGCACACAAAACAACACCTTCCCAACACAGAAACGTTTTGAACATTCCAAATACAACGGCGAGAATTCATAGAGCGATACGCACAACAGATGCATTCCGACTAAAGTGCCAGCGCAGGGTGGCCCCTTACGCCGTGATTGACTGGTTATTGGGTAGAGGGGGTAGTCCCATTGTGTTTGAGTGACAAAAGACAGACTTTACTTAAAATTTGTAATGCGTACTTTTGGCCAGCTTTTTAGAACAAATACCTGTCTGTGCGACGTCTCTAGACGCTTCCTACAACGAAGGCCACGTTAACAATATTGGGAAACACTGAGAAAACGTATGTAACTTCTCGCAGTAGCATGTGTCAGTTTCTTATAAAAAACAGACACTCCCAACACTGTAGGTATAATGTTGCCTTGCCAAGGTAATTTTCCTAGTCTCGCCATTGGTTCGTGACGTACACAGGACAAATAAATTTAAAAAAAAAATAGTAATGTTTATAATTTTAAAAAACTTCCGAATACCTTGACTTTGTCTTCGTCTTTGACGAGGTCTTCAACTCTCTGCTGATTTGAGCTAATTCGTTAGTAGGTATATGAATAATCTCGAGCACTTTACATACTAATATAATGTTGAACATATAATCTAATTAGATCGGGTTATCCAAAATTAAATTGTTAATCTTCTTGTTTTCTCCTGTCTTCTTCATATCACTTGTTACTGCAAGTACAGTGAAGATATGTCTGTGAGTGTTGTGAAAATCGCCTTCTTAGCCAGAATAATCACAGGGTTATTTTAAACATGTGTCATACGTAATCAAAGTTCCCTCTTTGTGGTAATGGTTTCATTGCCAATATCGGTTATCGCAGTCACTGGTGCTAAATCATTATGTTTACGTTCGTCCATTTCATGTGAAAATATGGCATGTGCCTACACATGTATTTTGCACGAACTGTATCGCACATTGTACCTCGGCGAGCAGTATAGCACAAGTGGAAGACCCTTTTACAATAACGACGCTGACAGTAGCGTGGCTAGGATAATGATGTAGGTCATGGTCCCAGGTCAGCAATAAATCGTAAACTTTCATTTACAAACCTCATTTGGGGAGAAGGGGGTAGAGGCGGATATATATATATACACATATATACATACACACACACACACAGATGGGAAAAGAAGAGCAACTTCCTAACGAAGCCTGTCCAAATGAACCTGGGTACAATAGTTGCATGCTAGAGGAGCGAAATTAAAACTGATAACGTTTCAAGGATTTCTGCTAGCAGTTGGGCGCTCTACCATTCACTTGGTTGCGCCATGTACAGCAACGCACCAGGCAGTATCGTGTGCGCATTGAGTCAGGTTATTGCCATGCCTCGAAGACTGTCACATGCCCTTGTTGTGCACTTAGAACCGCTTGAGAGGTGCCGCGTAGTGGGACTTTGCGAGGCGAGATTGACATATAGAAGGATTGCTGCAAATGTTGGCCACGAGGCATACATAGTGTGACGACGTTATCAACGGTGGTCAGTTGAACAGGCCCAAACCCGTATACCAAATTAGGGACGGCCGCGTATTAAAGATGATGCAAGTCAAAATCGGTACATAGTTAGGGCAGCACTGGCAGACCGTACAGCATCTACAACAGAGATCAGAGTGAATGTGGCACCAGGAGTATCCACACGTACTATTTGCAGCAGGACTACGAGCACGTGTGCCCTTGGCCAGGCTTCCTCTTCTGCCACAACATCGTCGTGTACATCTCATGTGGCGCCATAAAAGAGTCGCCTGGAGAATGGAATGTCGTCTTGTGTTAGCGATGAGAGAGGACTCTACCTTCGTGCAAGTGTTGGCCGTTGAACATGTTTGGGATATGATCTGACGCCATCTAACATAGTCTGCACGGCCAGCTACTAACCTTGCACAATTGCGACAACAGGTGTCTGTGGATTGGAACACTAGACCTCAGGATTATATTCTACACATTTACGATCGTCTACGTGACGGAATACAGGGCCTGTGTTGATGCTTGAGGGAGTTATAGTGTGTATTGATGTGATGCTAAGCATATCCAGTACTGTAGTTGGTTTCTACTGCCTGGTTTGGTTTATTGTTTATCTTATGTCATCAAAATATATTACCTATAGATTGAATCGGGAATAAAGTTACACGTAGAGTTACTGTTTTACAATTTTTTCCCCCGTCAGCGTATAATCTATATGTATATCTTCCAGTATCAATGTTCTCTTTTCATTGTCCAAAAACAAATAAAAATTTGTCAAATTACAGCAGTTCGTTTACTGGTTCTACTCAGGTCGAGATACTGTGCCGCAGAACAGGAATTTACGATATTGCATATCAGGTCCATGCAAGTTTCCTTTCCACTTTCCACAGACACATCTGGGCCTATAACACAACACCTACAAGTCCACAAGTCTTCAACTTGTTGACTTGTAGCAACAAGTCATTTGACACAAGCTAAGACGAGACTTGTAAAAATAATTCTTCAATTGTAGATAGGTTACACAACACTGGTTAACAACTGTAACACGCGTACCTTCATTGTTTTATAAATTAAGATTTCTTCGTCGCTATTTCATGATAATATTTACCACAATTTCCAAGCCGCAATGTCCTCCAATATGCAATGTTTGCTCTGCTGACAAACTACAGAGTATGTTGGTTTTTGTTTTCAAGGAATCCGACAATTTTGCTCATAGCATTTTCAAACTGTGTAGTAGTTTACCTGAATTTCTCTTTATATTCAAAGTTCTTGGCAAGTAACTGTACCCTTGTAAGACTGTTTTACACCTGCAGCATTGTCTTCATAACCCACAAATATTAATTTATGATTTCATGTGTTGCGAATGAGAAATATTTTGATACGTGCTGTACTTAATCCAATACTGCTTTTGCTTTATTATCACAACCAATGAGCTGTAGGATTTGTGCTAGGCTATAGTAATACGAGCCATTCACTGCCTGGAGCAGAAACACGGTCTACGAATAAAATATCCGCAAGGAAGATAGTTGAGCACTGAGTCTTGCAGCCAAAAACAATTTTAATTTTCTTTATTTACACAATTGTGTACACTGAGTCCGAATGAGTTATATAGAGCTGCCATAACCACAAGAAAAAACATGTGAACCCAAATTAAAGCTTAGAAGTACATTATATTTTCGCCACAGATGCACTTGTAAATAATGTCTACCTAGGGTCTTAAAACTTGCAGAAAACAGTAAACAATTGTGGATTTTTCTGTAACGCAAAACTGACAACTGTGTACGTTTGTATTGCAAAAATTGTCTACAAGGATGGAATATCATTTGTACTTACAAGTCAAATACTAGTAGCTACAAGCATGTTCGTGTTACATAAAATATACAAATGTACAATTTTACTTACAGCTTGTAGGAATTGTAGAGTTGTGTTACAGGCCTNAAAATTGTCTACAAGGATGGAATATCACTTGTACTTACAAGTCAAATACTAGTAGCTACAAGCATGTTCGTGTTACATAAAATATACAAATGTACAATTTTACTTACAGCTTGTAGGAATTGTAGAGTTGTGTTACAGGCCTCTGGATACTCATCTAAATATGTGCATCACATTTTCTTCAAACTGTATAGAATCACTGTCATAAAAATGTGTGTACCAAAGGATGCTGTAATAAAATGAAATTGCAATGGCAAAAGAAAATCGTGATCACAGTATTGTTTCTTAAAGACAATATTCCGCACACCGACCAATCGGGCATGAAACTAAACGAATGCCGTGTTATCCTGCAGTAGTTTTGCACACAGTTGCAAACAATTACTCTAAATCATGAACCCGTCAACATGGAGGAAGTTGCCGTCTCAACTAGTTCCATAAATGTTCGGTGGGAGACAAATCGGGTGACCAAGAAGGCCACAGAAGCATTGAAACATGGTGTAGGCCCTAAAGCACTTTTGGAAAATCACAGCTGTGTGGAGGCGAGCATTACCGGTATCTTGCTGACAACCTGCCCCTGGGCAGTCAGCCAGTAAAGGTAACACTTGGGACCGCAAGATGTTTTTCAACGTAATGTCTCGCATTAAGTGACTAATGAGGAACAGCAATAATAAAGGAGGTCTCTTCTGAACATCGAGTCAGTAGGAGACTGTAGACTGTAGCATTCACCAGCCGTCCTCTAATGTGGTCATCCATTTCCAAAGAAACGCTTGATTCGTCGTTAAAGACGATACGTCGTCAATTTGTAGCATTGCTCATTGCTTTGTGCTAATACTACTGCAAACTGTGGCGGGTTTCATGGCATAACATTTACAGGTCTTTGAGATCGCAAATTTGTGTAGGCTATGTGCTACTGGTAAAGATAAAATACTTTAGTGAAGCTGCCACATGTCACTGGATGATAAAACATGAAAGTTACTGACATGTATATTGAATCATTCAACTTTCCTCTACATGGATGTAAATTATTTTTAATGAAGTTCTAAAAAGTTTAGATGGTAGGAAGCCTTGAAGTCTCGTTGACAGCAATATCATTAGAGATGAAAAAATAAATATATTCAACAGTAGTGAGACAATTACAAATACATACATGCCTTAATTACCTGGGATTCGAACCCAGAAAACCCCGTACCATAATCCAGCGTGCAATCAACTGCATTACGGAGGTAGGATTCGGAGCATCAACTTCGGATTTAATCTATTCAATCTTCTGGTAGAAAGGGTTTAGTAACCCAAATATTTACGGAGCCATTGTTTTTAAAATACGCGTCTGAGACACTTAAATCATGTAAGTTTACATGGCCTACCGTAGTGCTTCTTGTGTGAAGAAGTTAGTGGAAATCGGTTCCCGAGATATGGCATACAAATATCACATCATTTGGCGATATCATAAAAAAGGCCTAAAAAAATATTCCGTATACAGTGATTTCAATATATACTTTCAGCATAAAACTTTGGTGGAATTATTGTTTAACAGATATGACAAACTAATCAAAATATGTATAGCCTATGGCCGCCATTTTAAAAATCAATGTCTAATCCCACTTAAATCATGTAAGTTAACACTGCCTTCTGTAGAAATAACGGTGTGCAAAATTTGGTGGAAATTAGTTGAACGATTCCAAAAATATGGTAAAATAATATTTTTCTAACCTGGCACTAATTTGCAAAAACGACAGCAAAAGAGGATCTCTAAAGGCCTACGTATAATTGATGCTTCTAATGAATACTGTCAGTCAGTGAGGCCTACAAGGGGAAGGGGGGGTCCATGATACAAGCTGCGTCATAGAAATTTCTGGAAGGGAAAGGGGGAGTTGGAAGAATTTATTTTAAAAACTCATGTGTTTAAAGGGATTCTTCTGTGTGTGGAAATGAGCGAGGACTGATTTTGATAGGAGGAAAAATAAAGCAAGTCGTTGGAAGTATTGGTTTTTGCACCTAAGAGGAAGTTGGGATGATCGGTGTGTGTGTAGGGTAGAATGGTTTGGGGGGGGGGAGAGTTGGTTCCAGG
Organism: Clitarchus hookeri; assembly: GCA_002778355.1. Taxonomy (NCBI): domain Eukaryota; kingdom Metazoa; phylum Arthropoda; class Insecta; order Phasmatodea; family Phasmatidae; genus Clitarchus; species Clitarchus hookeri. The sequence goes on along the minus strand of NQII01001581.1, from coordinate 70,656 downwards.
AAGAGGCGCAAAGAAGTAGCCACATGCGCGCCAACTACTACTGTCCACCCCGTCTTCCGGGAAACTGCCGGTACCGCCCCAATTCCACCACACCCTTGTCAAGGGAGGTTCCCGTCAGTCACGTACAGTTCATGTAAACGTGAAAGTCCATTGTTTCGAGTTGTGCGGGTCTTGTGCGCATACATATTTTTACAATAGTGTTTTCCAGGTGCAGGTTTTTTTGCGAGAATGTAAATGCAATCATTCCTAAACAACATAAACTTTTTAAGTACAGATGTATAGAACTAATGTGCAATGGAATAGTAAGACAGCACAAGTGGTCGGAACATTGCAGGAAAAAGTACGCCTGCAAAACTAAAAATAGTTTAAATGTAAAATATAAAATTATAGAGTTTAAGTACGGCGATGGTGATAGCCGGAAGCCTTATGTCTAGAATACATCTGAACGAAATACATCTGAAGAAAAATCTAAGAGTTGAGTTATTTAATAACATCATTAATCAGTACTCGGCTGCATAAATAACTATATAATTTCTCTCAGATGTAGCGGCTAGAGAGAAGGCAATCCGGGTTNTAATCAGTACTCGGCTGCATAAATAACTATATAATTTCTCTCAGATGTAGCGGCTAGAGAGAAGGCAATCCGGGTTTGATCCCCGGCGGGGTCACTCCCGGATTTTTGCATGTGGGAACCATGCTGGACGATGATGCTGGCTGGCGGGTTTTCTCGGAGAGCTCATGTTTTCCCCCGCCCTTGCATTCTTGATTCTGCTGGGGCTGCTCCATATCCACCTCATTTCATCCTCATCGGCTCTCCAGATTTTGATGTCAATAGTCGCCCGAACCTCTCAAGAGTTGCTTAAATGCTCTGCTCAATAAATATTGTTTATTTTTGTCTTTATTGTTACAAACCTGGAATAATTTGCAGTCTTGCATGTACTTAACGAAATATCTAAAAATAGTTAAGCAGTTAAAAGTTGCGCCTCCCTTAAACCGCTCTGTGTCTGAAGATGATTTTGGGATTTCTACAAGTGCAAGGGATGCTCTTTTAAATTTACTGTTGGTCACCATCATGACAATAGCAGTTGGTTGGTTATAGTATAGCAGATGGTTGATGTTTTCTGTGTTCTTCCCCAACACCATCTCTCAAGGCCGTAATGTGTGTCACTTCACCCCCTCCTCCTCCTCCTTTTTTCAAGCCCTGACTGAAGTGATCCTACTCTCTGTCTCAATGTAACTTAGAAAGATTTTGACAGTTCGACGAAAGTACTGCCAATGTTTACTTTCCGCTTATGTATCCTTTCGCCATCAGCTGGTGCGTCAAGCGGATGCTGTATTTTTTATCAACACGCTGTCAGCTAATCCACTTGCCATTGTACTGTAATGCTAAACAAATTTTAAGGTATTTATAGACTAACATCTGTCTAAAAAAATTCGTAGGTTTTAAAAGTAAAAATATAAAACATTGCAAAAAATGAAATATTTGCTAACTCTTTTTTTAATTTGTCCGAGACAGCGAATTTGGGTTAACATTTGCGAGACAGAAGTTGTTGCTATTATCACACCTTGGACGTCATAGCTAATATAACTGGAACTAAAAGTAATTCGGGAAAATTGATTGACAATGCACTTTTATTCGCCAACAACTCACCAACGACTTTTGATTGCAAAGCAGTAATTCTGCTATTACTGATACTAAACAGTTCGAGTTGGAAATATGTGACGTGGAATATCGTAAGAATTGCTTAAAAACTATTCACGTGCTTCCCACTCTCTTCGTTTTTTAAATATTATATATTAACAACACGGAAACAAGGAAATAGATTTTCGGGAGAACAATATGACGTATAATTCACATAGACGAACGATTACCGGCCGAATAAAAATTACTGGTACTCATAATCGCTGTACACTAAATATATGTTACTTTAAAAATTATGCAGAGCTGGTGGAAAAGTAAAACTATTGGTATCTGTTCGTTAATTTGTTATATATTACACACGAAAGCTATTATTTTCCAGCTGGTGCTGCTTCGGGAAAGAGCGGACAGATTGCGCGCAAGGCATGACAGGGCAAGGTGTAAGCCATTTGTGTTGCTCAACAGGTAGCAGCACGTTAACTTTCCTCTTGATCCCGTCCTTTTAAAAGTTGAATTTTCTTCTATTACTGGCTCGGAACGATACGAATTTGAAATATATTTCGTCAAATTATTAGAAAAACAATTCAACAATATTATGCAATATTTCTGTATGCTTTTGGAATTAATATCAAGCATGGATGGAGAGTGGGGATACGACATGAAAGAGGTTTTGAAGTTGCGTTTCATTTGAATGCGGATCGTTTGGTGTGAAATTTATTTTTAGCACCTATACATTACTTCTTTATAACGAAGTATAGTTTGTAACACTNAACAATTCAACAATATTATGCAATATTTCTGTATGCTTTTGGAATTAATATCAAGCATGGATGGAGAGTGGGGATAAGACATGAAAGAGGTTTTGAAGTTGCGTTTCATTTGAATACGGATCGTTTGGTGTGAAATTTATTTTTAGCACCTATACATTACTTCTTTATAACGAAGTATAGTTTGTAACACTNACGGATCGTTTGGTGTGAAATTTATTTTTAGCACCTATACATTACTTCTTTATAACGAAGTATAGTTTGTAACACTAACAACCACTGTTTTGTGACCACGTAAAATAAAATGTATTGATTAATCTAGGAACTCTTTCTTATCGTGTATTTTCTGCTTGTCTAATGTGCGTCGGCAGTGCACTCAGAATAGCCNTTAATCTAGGAACTCTTTCTTATCGTGTATTTTCTGCTTGTCTAATGTGCGTCGGCAGTGCACTCAGAATAGCCAAAATAAAATTAACTTTAGTTCGTTCGTGCAACAGCTGATACAGGATTTTATAAATTGCACTTTGTTTGTTTCGTATATTCAAGTTGCCACTCACTGGCTGTCAAAATCTCGCCAACTTATATGAGACAGACAATACTTCATCCCTTTAAGGCCCTGCTACAATGAGCTGGTAGATTGCTGGTATGGTGCTGGTGCCGATCTCATGCTGGTGGATTGTCGATCCCGCTGTTACAATTAAATGTCGGTGGTTTGCTGGTGAAGCGTAGTTCTTTCGACTCGCAAAAGATAGCGCAGCCTTCGCCATATTTATTTTTGGTAATTTGTTTACATTTTTGTAGTGTGCGCGCGATTGCAAAGTGGCATGAGAACAGAGCACTTTTTAATGCTAGGTTTTATGTGCATGACTGCATATGTGTACCAGTTAACCATAAGCCAGACACATAACCGACGAAATCGCAGATACTGGGTGCACCCAGAGAATTCAAGAAGGGAACAGGAAGGTGAATTTGCAACTCTGTTTTCCTATATTCGTACATCGAGTCACGACCAGTTTAGTTAAACAAGGCTGGAGGCCTGGCAGTCTGAAGAGTGTTGGACATGTTGCGACCTACGCTCATAAAGAAGATTAATCGACAAATAAGAGTAATCACAAATCATTGTTCCCAGAATTTTGTCTTGCCTTGACACTGAAGTAAGTTTCTCACTTTTATTAAAATAACGTTTTCTGTTTTGTTTTGCAAAGTACTGTCTGGAATTGATGTAGATTATCATTAATTAGGTACGGGTAACTTTAGTTTAGATAGGCCGAATGCAAAGTAGTGAAAGGAAAAAATTATGGAGGAGTTGCTGATAACACAAAAAGACATGGATTTCTGTGTACATCACTGTCTCTTGAAGTAAAAGTAGACAAATTAAANGAGTTGCTGATAACACAAAAAGACATGGATTTCTGTGTACATCACTGTCTCTTGAAGTAAAAGTAGACAAATTAAACCAACATGCATAATGTTAGGGTATCGATTTTGTTTTTTCCCTTGTAGTATATAAAGAGTAGGAAAGTCGTAAGTTTATTGTGAATACGTAGATTCGCAGTAAGGCATTTTAATTCGTGGAATTACTAAATGTTGAGAGAGAAAGGTAAACATTTATTTGTGAAACTAGGATGGTAGGTAATTTAGTTTTCCTGTGGAAATGTAGGGTAATTAAGTAAAATACTTTGTTTCATTCAACCGGTGTAGCTACACCGGCAAGGAAAACTGCACCAAAATCGTCTCATTCAACTGGACATTATGTCAGACTACCCACACAGTACAAAATGTCTGAATACTATCCAGTAGATATCCAACATGTCTAAAACAGATTCATGTCTATAGCATATTATCTTATGGATGTAGCTAGGATGTCCTGTAAAGATATGCAGAAAGTAACCTTTTCTCAGCATGATATCCTGGATATCTATGAATATCCAAACTAAGTAAAAATGTGTTAATGTAATTTTTGTTATATTATTTCTGAAATATTATTGTTATCAACAGTTAAAAAGGTTTTCATTATAAGTGGTGTGGCACCCGACAAGGACAAATTCAGAAAAAAGGCATTTGTTTTCTTTTAGTTTAATGCCAACATTGCGAAAGCGTGTGTTGTGAACTGTATGGTTCTGTATTCACGTTGGCTCTACTTCGTGTACTCTGGCTCCATTATTTTGGCTAACGTAATCGTCCATATTGCTTGGTTTGGGNTTCTGTATTCACGTTGGCTCTACTTCGTGTGCTCTGGCTCCATTATTTTGGCTAACGTAATCGTCCATATTGCTTGGTTTGGGAAACATGTGCATGGTTTGGTTTTTGGAAATACTCTACACNTTTGGCTAACGTAATCGTCCATATTGCTTGGTTTGGGAAACATGTGCATGGTTTGGTTTTTGGAAATACTCTACACTAAAGTAATAAGTGAGGTAAGTATTTTTGTTGCCGATCTACAGGGCCACGGTAACAGAACGGTTAGACTGCTCGTCTCCCGCCAAGGTGAACTGGGTTCAACCCCTGGCAGGTTCTATCCGGATTTTCGCAAGTGGGGATCATGCCGGACGATGCTGCTTGTCAGTGGGTTTTCTCGGGGATCTCCAGTCTGTGTAATAATGAATATTATATGGATATGTGAATGTTTTAAATAAANGTCAGTGGGTTTTCTCGGGGATCTCCAGTCTGTGTAATAATGAATATTATATGGATATGTGAATGTTTTAAATAAATCGGTATATGTTACGGATATTCCATAGGTATTTGAAGGTGTTTCATATTGCCTGTGGATAGCCCATCAATATTTGTAACATATGTGCTGGACATTTTACATATTTGCCTTGAATATGAATATCCTACAGAATATTTATTAGGCAGTTGTACTATATTTGCCAGAGATATCCATATTCTGAATATCAGGCAGACATCTGGAGCTATATGGGACATCCATTTGATATTTGCTGGATATTTTTGGTATCTTAGAGATGTACAAAATGTCCAGTGTAGATGTCTGTTGGATATCATTTAGACAATTTTTGCTGTGTGGATAGTTGACAGTAAGAATTATTCAACCGGTGTAGCTACACTGGTGTAATTTGGTGCAGCAAAATTTNTGCTGTGTGGATAGTTGACAGTAAGAATTATTCAACCGGTGTAGCTACACTGGTGTAATTTGGTGCAGCAAAATTTACACCGGCTCCGGAGGTGTAGTGTAATAAAATGCGCGCGAAATGTGCATGTGTCTGCTGAATAGTTTGTCCAGCGAAAGTTGAAGGTTGTTTCAATTCTTCACGATAACAGTGGAAGAGCAANTATGTGTCTGCTGAATAGTTTGTCCAGCGAAAGTTGAAGGTTGTTTCAATTCTTCACGATAACAGTGGAAGAGCAATGGTAAATAGTAATGACGAATATACGTTCATTTCAATTAACGGTAAGTGTAAAAAGTGGACATTGAGATATTTACACGTTGTAAAACGAAATATAATCTCAACATTCCACAGTTGCAGCATGTTCACGGAAGATACGCGCAGCGAATTGTTAGCAAATGGAAGTACTTTAAATATAAATGGCCTGCTTGTTTGCTGAGAAACACATCTCTCGAATTGAACTACTAACTTCTACCATCCAGGTAAGTATTTCTGTAGGTGCATGTGTACGTGTGAAATAGCAAGGAACTGATATAATTCGACCAGTGTCCATTTCAAAATTGGAACGAAAAGTTATAACGAAAATATAACATACGTTAAATAAAAATGGAGCATACATTCACACGAACCTGCAAATGTTTAATTAACAAAACTCATACCAACGAAAGTACTAATTTTCAAACACGGCGCTAAATCGCTACAGGAATGCAAACGACGTAGTTTCTTTCAACTTTGCTGAAATATAAATCTGGTGTAGCTGCACTACACTACACCGGATACAGTGTTTATGGTGGAATTAAACAAAACTTCAGGGGATGGACAAAATAATATTAACACCATGCAATATAGTACATTTTGTTGCATGTTGGCAACACTGCTTCCGTGTAAATAATGCGACGCGCATATATTGCACAGTTTACGTGCCAGGTCTTGTAGGTTATATTTCAGTGTATTATACGCTTTGTTCTGGGACGGTTAAAACAAGCGATCGGTTAAATCTGTGATCTCTCAGACTTCGAAAGAGGGCAAATCATTAATGCTCGGTTAGCGGGAGCATCTGTGACGAAAACAGCTGAATTGTTTAACGTTTCACGAGCGACAGTACCCACGGTAATGACAGCGTACACAAAACATGGTAAAACATCATCGGCGAAGAGGAATGGTGGGCGAAACCCAAAGTTAACTGACATAGACTGACGAACATTAAAAATAATTGTGGCCAGACAACATAAAACTACCGCGGCAAAAGTGACAGCAGAACTCAACACTCGCTTGAGTAATACTGTTTTGACAAAAACAGTACGGTGAGAGCTCCGCAAAGCTAACATTGATGGAAGGGCTGCAATTACGAAACCCTTTATAATGGAAGCCAACGCTAAACTGCGAAAGAAGTGGTGCCACGATCATAAAACCTGGACACTTGATGATTGGAAGAATGTGGTATGGTCCGATGAATCATCTTTTACATTGTTTCTTACAAACGGCCGGGTTTATGTATGGAGAACCCCAAAAGAAGCCTACGATCCGGACTGCCTGCTTCCTACAGTCAAGCATGGGGGAGGTTCCGTTATGATTTGGGAGGCTATATCGTGGTATTCAGCTGGTCGTCTCATCCACATCACTGGCCGGATTACTGCGANCTCAATGATGAAGTTCTTACTATGGCTAGCATATTGCTGCCAAACACTGCCATATTCCAAGATGATAATGCGCCCATGCAAACAGCCAAAAAGGTTCAGTCTTTGTTTGAGGAGCATCAGAATATCATCAAACATCTTCCCTGGCCAGACCTCAACATAATTGAACAGTTATGGGGAGTTTTAGAGCAGAGTGTGAGGAGCAGATTTCCATCTCCAACATCATTGAAGTAATTGGTGGATGTTTTCGTACAAGAATGGGACAACATTCCGTTGGAAACTATTCAGACACTCTACGAATCTATTCCGCGAAGAATTGCAGCTGCTATAAAAGCAAATGGTGGCCCAACACCTTATTAATAAATAAATATTGTGTATATGTCAGGTGCTCATATTATTTTGTCCATCCCCTGTATATAAGTATTAACATACAAAATATAAACTACAAATTATTTACTTATGTTATAGTTTTTTATATTTGGATGACATCCTTACAGAGTATTGATATACCTACACACAGTTGAAGAAACCTGTAAAATTATAGCTGTTGTTTCTTTGGAAAATATTACCGTACCAATCTGTTCGTTTGTTTTTAATATCATACAAAATCGGCTTCAGACGAACAGCATCAATTAGCAGGTCTTCTTTCTACATCCTCGCTTGACATCATGTTACCACAAATTGTGTAATGTAACAAAACACCGAGAAGCACTGTACCTTGGGAAGCTAAATACACAAGGGATGCTGCGATCGCATTAAAAATGAGGAAATCTCACGCCATTATATCAGAATTTTGCTTGACAAATTTTTACTCTAGTGTATTCGTTCGGATACGAATTTATCGTCGCTTACAATAAGTATAATCCAAAGTTAGTTAAATTTTAAGTCTGTTTTCCACATCGAAATTTAACATAATTACTCGTTCCAAGTTATTTATNAATCCAAAGTTAGTTAAATTTTAAGTCTGTTTTCCACATCGAAATTTAACATAATTACTCGTTCCAAGTTATTTATTTTCGACTGTATTTACACTGGCGAAGTTTTCCCGATGCTGAATTTCTGCATGTTTACTTTTATCGACCCAACGACAACACTTGGAATCTATTCAGGTGGTTATCGCGTGCGAAATAATAGCTACAAAAATTCCATAACGAATTTTCTTGGAATTTAGTAACAGTANATTCAGGTGGTTATCGCGTGCGAAATAATAGCTACAAAAATTCCATAACGAATTTTCTTGGAATTTAGTAACAGTAGGTATCTTCTGTTAAAAATTATTTATTTTATTTTGTCCAACATCATTTCAGCAAAGTTCTAAATGTCATTGCGCTTGCGCAATAACATTGATTTGATTGATGTATGATCGTTGTGACGCGAATAGCATCGGCCAATCACGTACAAAGTGCTGCTCAAATGTTGCCCAGTTGCTGGTGTTAAAAGTTGACCAACTCTGCCACACCAGTACTGTCGTCACAGCAGGTAAGCCAATCAGAATGGCACCGACGACCAGCACCATGCCAGATAATTGTAGCAGGGCCTTCCCTCCTTCATGCCCCCCCTTCCCCCTTCCCTACGACAAATACTGTAAACTTGATAGTAAATTTTTAAAAAGTTATTGCGAGAGTGAGACAATTTATTCTATCTGCAATGTGTGTAAGTTCTATGTTGTATGGACGTTTTATTGCTCGTAATTAGAATGTACTGTCACATTTCTCAATGAATGCACAGTTTGTGTTAAAATCGTTAAACTTAACATAGTTATAAAAGTTTATTAGGGAAAATTTTAATGCGAATTGTTGTATATGTTTTAACTTTGAAAATTTCATTGATAGGATTTGCGTGTATATATACACTGGAGAGCCAAAAAAACTGGTATAGGCGTGAACTGGTATAGGCGTGCGTATGCAAATAACAGAGGTATGGAACCAATCAGAGTAATGCGATGCGGTCGGCAGCGTCTGTATAAGACAACAAGCGTCTCGCAAAATTGCTAGATCGGTTACTGCTGCTACAATGGCAGGTTATCATGATTTAAGTGAGTTTGAACGTGGTGTTATAGTCGGTGTACGAGAGATGTGACATAGCATCTCCGAGGTAGCGATAAAAGTTGGATTTTCGCGTACGACCATTTCACGAGTGTACCGTGAATATC
>NQII01001581.1:24755-61088 GCA_002778355.1 Clitarchus hookeri | reverse complement strand
ACCAGACATGAACATTATTGAGCATATCTGGGATGCCTTGCAACGTGCTGTTCAGAAGAGATCTCCAACACCTCGCACTCCTATGGATTTGTGGACTGCCCTGCAGGATTCATGGTGTGAATTGCCTCCTGCATACCTTCANATGGTGTGAATTGCCTCCTGCATACCTTCAGACATTAGTCGAGTCCATGCCACGTCGTCTTGCGAAACTTCTGCGGCTCGCGGGGGCCCTACACGATATTAAGCAGGTGTACCAGTTTTTTTTGGCTCTTCAGTGTAAATTGCCTTGATTTTGCTTCTTATAGTTCACTTATACACTTAATTTCAAATTTTCATCCATTTTTTGGCTTAGGGTTTAATTTATATTTTTTAGTATTTTTATTGCATTGCATAGCAGTCAAGCATGGTTTACTATCATAATGTGAACCATTGTCTTGGATGTGTTTAAATTAAACAGTTAAGCTTTGTGCTCACTCCATGACAAACATCGCCGAACTAAGTGGACTCAGTCGATCGTAAAACTACAGACATTTAACTCGTCATGGAAAAATTGCACACAGTATAAAAATATTGTTGTGAATAAAAATTATCGTACACAATTAACCAAGCAAATCAATGTAGAATGCAATATGCCTCTGGTCTGTGCTGTGGGCACGTGCGCACATAGCATGTACGAACCAGCAAAAAAGAGGGTAAAAGGTTTACGGGGGAGGGGAGTTCCTTGCATCATACTGTCAGGAGGGGTAGGCACCCCTGTGGTAGTGCACAAAAATTGGTTGAAATTTGTAGAATTGTTTAATATATTTAACATACTACTAATCCTAAATGATTTATATAAACGCCATTAAAAAAAGGCTTGATGCACCAAAAATATGTTAGTTTACATACCCTACTGTAACAAAACTTCTGTGTAAAATTTGGTCGGAATCGGTTTATTAGTCCTAGAGCCATGGCATAAAACCTCAATTTTTTTNACAAAACTTCTGTGTAAAATTTGGTCGGAATCGGTTTATTAGTCCTAGAGCCATGGCATAAAACCTCAATTTTTTTTATATGTGACGGTCTTCATAAATAGAAGACAAAAATGTTATATATTAGTACATTCGATGATTGGCATAGATAAGTTACTGCCAGTATACAAATTTAAGTTAAAATNAAAAAATGTTATATATTAGTACATTCGATGATTGGCATAGATAAGTTACTGCCAGTATACAAATTTAAGTTAAAATCGTTAGTATAGTTTTGTACATATCATACCTAACCCTATACTTGGAATGTTTTTATAGCCACCATTCTGAAAATAAGTGTATGACACTATTAAGAGATAATTGAGCGGCTCTTACCAACGAGGTCTTCAGAGTATGGCTCACTTAAATCATATAAATTAATATGGTCTACTACAGTAAAACCTCGCAAATTTGGTAGAAATTGGGTGTTTCCCCGAGATATTATATAAAAACTATATTTTCATGTGGGACTACCTTATAAAATGGCAGAGAAACGAGGCTCTGTATAGACAAATTTGATGGTTGAGTTGCATACTGTCAGCATACAAAGTTTAAATTTGTTCTGTAGTTTCAGAGATATAAAATACTGTGCTAAAATTTCTGTACAACCACCATTTTGAAAATAAGTGTCTGACCCACTCAAAATATATCAGTTTACATGGCCTGCCATAGTGCTACTTGTTTGCTAAATTTTATGAGAATATGTTTTTTCCATTGATATGACATAGAAATTTTGTCATGTGATACTATCTTACAAAATGGCAGGCAAAATAAACTGTGCAGACACATTTTATGGTTGCAATATATACAGCCAGCATACAAAGTTAAGTTGGAATTTATTACATGGTTTCGACGATATAAGATACTATCTAAAATGGCCATGTGATCGCCATTTTCAAAATAAGTGCCTGACCTACTTAAAACATACCAGTTCACATCACTTGCTGCAGCACTAATTATTTGAAAAATCTGGTAGGAATCTGTCAATTTTTTCTCAAGATATTACATTAAAACTTTTATTTATTCATGTGGTGCTATTTTACAAAATGATGGACCAACAACATCTATCTTTAAACTAAATGCTTACATCATGCACTTTCAACATANGGTGCTATTTTACAAAATGATGGACCAACAACATCTATCTTTAAACTAAATGCTTACATCATGCACTTTCAACATATGCAATTTTGTTAAAATCTTTAAATAATCCCTAATATCTCACCTTAAATTAAAAAATGACCGCCATTTTGAAAGTAAGTGTCCGGCGTTGTTGAAAACTATAAAAGTCACGTGTCCTTACTAAGTACTATATGTGTTCCAAGTTTGGTGAAATTCGGTTCACACATTTAAGGAGGCAGGAAATTAATCTCATAAGACTTTCATTCCTACGAAAAGTAGGCTGAAGAGACAGCTGATGGCCCTGTCCATGCAGTTCTGACAACTACAGTTCCTGGTGGTCTACAGCAGTAGTGAAACATCATCTCCAACTTAAGAGGTGGCACACTTTTTAGCAGCCTTCTAGTGAGGACAAGCCGTTAAGCACTTCTCTTAGTTTGTGTTTATAGTGGAGGGCGAGCAGAGCGGTGCGTGTAGCAGAGAGGAGAGCAAAGAACGAGCAGTGTTTATAGAGGAGAAGTGAGCACCACGGAGAGCGTAGCGTTGTGGGACAAGCGATGTATTCCGACATATGCCGACAACTGTCGAAGAAAGCAAGCAGCACAGCTGCTACTGCAATTGCCATCAGGATGTCCCTGTCGAAGTACTGTAAGTGTATGTGGCTTGATAATAGCATGACCAAATGGTATTTACTGTCATGTGAAAAGACTTCCAAGACGTTGGAATGTTCGCCCCCATGAATATGGACAGAGCAGAAAATGGAGAATTCAGCCCGACTGTATGAGAAATTACATTCATATCCCGAAAAATTCTTTCTGTATTGTAGGATGTCAGTTGTAACATTTGATTATATTCTACAACTTGTAGAGCAGAGAATACATATTAAATGGTAAATTTTGTACACAATCCAATAGAGGTGAATGAACGTTTATTTATTACAATAAGGTAAGTTACCTTTTGAGTACTCATAATTATTAAATATTTATATGTAATACATATATTTCAATGTGAACAATCTGGAAAAAAACCTGGAACTAAAATTTTGAAAGTGTTATATAACAATATTGTTAAAAACATGTTATTAGTAAGCAAATATTGAAAAACACTTACTGGCGGCTCATAATTAGGGACATTCGTGTCACTTGAATGAAATGCCGGCATTTTACCAGTCCCTGCGAACATAAGTCTCAGGATTAGATGTTGCCATGTTGCTGTTTGTGTTTCCAGGAGTACTGTAGTTGTATGCAGGGGCACTGTTGGAGAGAATCGTTGTTTGGATCGGTTACTGCATGGAGGTGGTGGAAATACAGGAAGATGATTACTTGTGGGCTGGAGATGAAATACTGTGGATAAGGGTTGCTATTCTGTATTTGGCATAGACATGTCTGTACATCACTTGCTGGATTTCCACTTGAAGTAACATTTTCTTGTTGTCTGGTAGTTTTTTAATATGTGGCAAGGGACTACTGAAGAAATCCATTTTCTTGTCTTGCTGCTTGTGGATGTCATCTCTCATTAATTTAATTTTCTCCTCTTATAACTCAACGAGTTTCAGTCCTACTTTTTCTTTTTCGTGAAACTTCTTATTTCTTTTGGCAAATGCTCCATTGCTGGTTTAAATACTTACAGATGATGGAGATGAAGGAGACAATAGATGATTCCCATCAGGTTACTCACATACGTTAACTTCAACCTCCACATAGTTGGATTCTAGAACATATGCATCGTTGCTTGTTGAGTCCAGATTACTGTAACTCAGACTGCAGTGAATTGGTCCGTTAAAAACTTGAGACTTTCAAACAATGGCCAGGATGAAGGCGATATTTTGTCGTTATCAATCCCTGATAGCTGTTNTTAAAAACTTGAGACTTTCAAACAATGGCCAGGATGAAGGCGATATTTTGTCGTTATCAATCCCTGATAGCTGTTCCATCTTGGTTTTCAGGGTTTTGCATGGGTGTCTTCATCAACTACAGCTTTGCAATGATAGTGTAGTCGTTTTTTTTTAATTCCATACAAATTTTGTCTCAGAGATTTTTCCTTCTGGCCCGCACATCCTTCCCTGAAAAAGGAAACAAGCATTTTTCCTAATGTTAATTTAAGAAACTGCATTATATTTCAGAACATTTAATAAAAGCGTTATTTTTCTACAGGTTCTTGGCAACAGAAAGAAACTTCAGAGACCTAGATTTGACAATTAAACTTGCTATCACTACAGTGGCGACTGTAGTGGAGTCTATAATGAAGGTAATGTGGGAGTTTCTCCATCAACTACGTAGGAAACCGCAAAAAAAAAAAAAAAAAAAAAAAACACTTTGCCCACTCTATCAAAAGGACCAAAAAATATCAGAAAAAACTATACTGATATTTTGTTAAACATCTCTGTTAAAGTTAAAATGCTGTTCTGTTATATTATTTCTCTGTTATGTTATCTGTGGATTCATCTGCGCCTGTTTTATTGCAATATTTTATGTTGACTTAACGCATCCTCACATTAATATAAGCATCACCTCCACATCGCCCGTATGACGTAGTGTGCTCATTTCCCAAACGNCGTGTTCATTGGGGATGAGGCTTATCCTTTGTTAAGACATTTGATGAAACTATTCAGTCAAGATAATTTAGATTCTGAAAAAGAAAGTTTCAATAAGCCTCTGTCGAGAGCAAGGCGGACTGTAGAATGTGCATTTAGTGTAATGTGCGCCACGTGGAGAGTGGAAACCAATCAAAACTCACCCTGAGTTGGCTGATATAATCGTTCAGTGCAACTGTGTTTTACATAATAATGTAATAGACAAACAAAGTGGGACTGATGTAGATAAATAACATGAACGCACAACCTCGCTAACAAACCAATTGGTACAGGGTTGACATAGTGACAGATGCAATCTAAGCAGAGCATCTAATGAAGCCATTAGAATAAGAGATACTTTCAAAATATTTGTTCTGGAAAACGAGTTATAATTTTGAATTACTGTGTGTATTCAACAATAAGTACTTATATGTGCATAATTAAAGTTACAAGGATTTTAAGAATCGTAAGATATAATTCTATCATACTAGTTGTTGAGATTACGCATTTGTTCTGTAACTATGTAATTACTTGTGAGTTTAGCAAACATCTCCTGTAATACAATAAAATCTGAATGAAGTACCAACTTAAACCTAACAGAGAATGGACATTTTGTAGTGATTTTCTGCAAACCCAACTGAAACTATTATTTTGTAGAGAAATATCACTTTTGTTAACCAAAAGTCACATTGGGGGCTACGTCAGACACCAATATCAAACACTGACATAACTGACTGACAATGCAAGGTACAAAACAAACCTATTTTTTAAATTGCATGCAAATACTTACTAATTTAAAACATTAGATTCATATAATAACAAGGAATCCAGTTATACGGAACATTCGTGAAATACGCCTGTCAACAATATTATTTCCATAAATAATTGTAAACTTTTTTGCAAAATGGAGGATAGAAGCCACAAAAGCAATAAATATGCATCAATAACTATTTTAAAATTTAGAAATTAATATTATCTATGCCACTATGTTATCCCAATTTTAAAAATGAATACCATATTAATTTTAAGCCAATTTTAACAGGTTGAAAGTTTCTGCATGACATTTACATTCAAAAAAAGTTGCTCATCATCACAATCTTAGAAGAAATTCATTATTGTAAGGTTATATGCAATATTATTTTGTACTATTTAAGAAAATAATTGTGGCATCGGTATCGATTTTGTAGTTGTAAAAAAACTTTCAAATTTTTTATTAAAAAGCTATCTACTGTATCAACTATTGTTGTATGTGCTGGCCTCTGAAACTCAAATATTTAGTTGACAAAACAAACCCAATCAAATTATGACCAACTTTCAAATTCTGTTCTTGATTGCTAATTCCAGACTTATTTGCACTGAGCAATCTTTACTTTCCTCTTAACTGTATATAAAACCAATTATCTAGACTATATCTATACTATTGTACGTTACTATAATTATTTTACTTTATTATTATTTACATTAAACATATTTGAGTCATTTGACTAAAAATCAGCCATTGTTACTTTCATTGAGCATACGTCAACATTGCAACACTGTACTCACTTGTACTTTGCAACTCAGATGCCACTTGGTCCCATAACTTGTCCAAAAGGTATTTACTATGGTGGTTCTTGTCCCATTGGTCCCATAATGGCTGACGTACAAAAACCGCACTTATTAATGATTCCGGTGAAATAGACATTTTAGCAAATGTGAAACGAGACTAAGAACAGATAGGTTTTTCTCAAAACACTGCTGTGTGGAAGGGAACTGCATACCCTTCTTAAACTGCCGAGGGTTGCCGAACCTACCCGAATGATCTGGTCACAGCTATGTGAAACAAATAAATTTGTTTCCTTCCGTGCCATTATTATACACCTCCTTCCGTGTTACTCTCCTTGCCACCCCACTATAAGCGCACCCATTACTTTACATTGGTTTGATTCCGTCACGCTTGACCTCTCTGCTCCCCGAGCCGCTCTCCTCTCTGCTTGCCACTCCACTATAAACACACCCAAAACATTTTTGCTTCTCTTATAAATTTCATTTTGGTGCAATACAAACACAAATTACATCATAAGCTAGAGAAAACTCTATAACACAGAAGCAAAGACATACATGCTTATCAAAAATACCTTACAACAATTCACAAAACATTTTATGCAAAATATCATCATATCTAGGTGAACTAAAACAGTTTGTTGGGTGCCCTTTACTAAATTTAGGGAGAGACAACGCAACATATACCCTACCCCCTAGTTGTTACGCCACTGGACTGCAGAGGTAGAACAGAACCGGTCCGTGCACATGTACCTTCATATATCCACTGCTACCAACACAATTTTAATTATGTCTGAACAGACCAAATGACGAGCAGTTCAACGCACTGTCCACCCTGCTTCTCGCAGCCCTACTGTCCGACCTCACTCAAACCCTGCCAATTGTTCATTCAGCTGCCACAAACATCTGACAACACCCTAGTATGATGTATGCGCATGCGCAATCGCACAGAACTTTAATCATTTTCACATAATACACCGATTTGATTATTTATCAGCTTTCATGGTTATTGAATAAGGGATTTTCTGTGGCTGCAAAATTGTTATGGCAATGAGTGAATTTCTAAAAAGAAAAGGGTTTTGCAACTGCCAAGAATTAACATTTGTGCAAGATGCTGAGCTTTTATAAAGATAAAATGGCCTTGATTTTTGAGGATTTTCTCAATTCTTAATGGTCCTGGCTACCAAGCCAGCAGCCATGAACTTCAAATGGGAAATCAATGTTAAACGAAATTCCTTCTCATTGCGTAAATTTTAAAGATAACTATTTCAAACAAAAAAACATTTTGATGCAATTGTCTCCGAGAATATGGTTATATAAAACTATTTGTGAAAAAATATTTCTATTTTTTTGTTATAGGTAAATTTCAATATTAAATTTTAGATAAACAAAAGAATTGGCAAGATGTCTTAACATAGCAACATTCCTTTGAAAATTTATCGTAGAATATTTTTTGTTTGAAATATTTATCTTTATTTAATTTTACCACAATGAGAAGAAATTTTTTTTAAGGCTCTGCTTTACTCCTTTTGCAGAAATTCTTAGTTTTTTTTGTGTTATAATTTTGAATTTATAGTAATTACTGACAATGTACGATTATAGAAAATGTACATTTTACGAGTTGTTTAATATATTTGTGAGTAATTTTAATTGTGTGTTATCTGCTTGTTGTAAAAAGTCGAGAACTTAGAACTTATTAATATAATATAATTATGTTCTCGACTTTATACAGTACCCAGATAACACACAATTCAACTTTCGCACAAAAATATAAAAATACTGGTAAAATGTAAATTTTCTATAATCGTACATTATCAGTAATTACCATGAATCTGACATTATGACGAGAAAATGAAGAATTCCTGCAAAAGGGATGAAGCTGAGCCTTAACGTTGATACCCCATTTGAAGTTCGCAGCTGCCTGCTTGACAGGCANTTCCTGCAAAAGGGATGAAGCTGAGCCTTAACGTTGATACCCCATTTGAAGTTCGCAGCTGCCTGCTTGACAGGCAGGGCCGTTAATACAAAGAGGATGGTGGTCTGCTAGACTCAAGGGTGTAGCACCTCACAAAAAATGTATCAGAAGCGGCCACCTATTATTCTTGGTACATATGTAATCTCACAAGCAACATCAATAAAGTTTCAAGGTTCCAAGCTTGTCAAGTTGTTTTTTTTTTTTACCACTCAATTGAATATTAGAAGTGATAAACTTTAAAACCACAAATTATACGTGTCTCAGGGTAGGCTAATGAGCAGACCTACCTTGGCCTCTACTTAAGAAGATAATCCTACCAACATTTCTGGTCACATTTCTCACTGCATTTTTATTATTCAGCCATAATCACTTTTGCTAGACACAATAGAAGGCAGTGGCCACCTTTGAGTAACAATAAACTTGTTTATAAAAAATAAATAGGTCGTACATTTTCATCACTTGAAGTAGACTAAGACTGCATGACTAACTTAATCCTTCATGCCTGTTGTTGCAGCAAAGTAGCTCCTTAGACACGGCCCATGTGTTCCACACAGGCTCCCTGCTCAACGAGACCTTATGTGCCACGAAAGAGTGCCTCAACATAGGCAGCCAGATGCTCAGCCTCATGGACCACAACATAGAGCCATGCAACGATTTCTATCGTCATGCGTGCGGTGGTCTGGGAAACAGCCCAGAGATGCTGGAACAAGATGCTGACAAAGATGTTGACAGGAGATTGAGAGGTAACTGCTTGGCAGCTCATTACCACCAACTGGAAAACTTTTATACAGATTGAACTATTGTGTCTTTTTTAGCCAAAGAGAAAAGGACAGCTAAATGTGCCACAAACATACGCTTACAAGTCCTATGGCTGTAACGCATAGAACAACACATTGATGTGAATTGGCATGGAATCTTTTCATCATACTGTATGCATGCAACTGAGGATTAATGATGTCTTATCTTTTTATGGTTAAAAAGTCTAAAACAGTTTTCAATGAAGTTACCAAAAATGTTTTACTACATTTTTGAACACAACGGCGTGCCAATATGAGCTTTGTTCACTGGGATAAAACCATGTTATTAGTTAATAGACTTCCTTTGTTAATGTGTGAAATGCATTCTTCAGTTTCTAAGTATTACACAAAAAGTAAGATCAACACGTGCTGCTGCAAGTTACATTAATTCATCACTTCCCCAGGACCTGCCATAACCACTAGCTGAAATTACCACAAAACAAAAATTGTTTCATGCATTTACAATGTTTCTGTGCAAGTTTTCACATCCAAAATACACCAGTTGTTTACTGCGGGAGTAATTCTCGGCAATAGCAGTCTGCACATGGTTACGGTTGCACTAAGATTTGGCCCAAAAGGGAGAGGTTTGGGTGTGGCTACACCTTAATAAAAAGAGCCCTCCAGAACATCCCCATTGGGAAGGTGCATATGATCCTTTTGCCACTGCATGTATTAGCTGTGCCAGGATCAAGGATTATACAGTAAGCATAATTTATGCATTTTTGGTTGTTAAGTTTGCTTTATATGTACTTTTGTGAGTTTGTACAAGTGTGTATTGTGCATGCTCACAGTTTTCTGTGTGTTTCTGATGGGATACAATTATTGTTTTTCTGCTCACCAACACCATGCATAATAACATAAACAATGACAAATTATCCATACAAAGACAACTATTACCAATACAAAATAATTATGGTAATCCTTGCACAGAATTCTTCTTCTCAAAATAATTGAACTGTGGGTATGTTGAGCTGATTGAAATTGTGACACCTGGGAGATGTAACTTAACATTTGAGATGCTGGGGTTATAGTTGCCAGTTATAAGCTCTAGTAACCAATAAGTGTGGCCAACGTAGTTATGAGAATCAATTTTATTTATTGTAAATGTCCTTTGAAGCACAAACTACAATAGATGCTGACTTTCACTTATTACCATAATTTATAAATAATTTTATAAATTGTAAAATAAACACAAATGCTTAAAATATTAAGCTCTGTTTCATGATACTAGACCAAAGGTAGGGAAATTTTTTGGCATTGGGGTTAAAACCATATTTCAAGTTCGTGCTGCAAGCCACACTATAAATTTGTGTGATTGAATGAGTTACCACATCTGAAATACCCATGTCCTGGGACAATCGTTTATGGCACACCTAAACATCTATAATGGTTTTACTGGTCCTGTACCTACACTGGGAAGAATAATTTCCAAAACAACATTTTTTGTACCATAAAGTTAAAATAATATTCTATTCCATGTGCAGTATTATCACATCTGAAAAATATTCCAGAGCACTAATATCATAAATGAACTACAGACCAATACCGCAGAATATACTTGGCAGGCCATGCAAACAAAAAATGATTGCGAAACAGTCATTAATAAATTATTAAAAACAGTCATTGTCACAACATAAATAAAGATTTCATAGTTCATTTCTGTGCAACATTGCAGTCTGTTATTTATAAAATGTTTTTCATGGTCAGTTCAGTTATACTCGCGGACCATTTGCAACGCTGTTTTGGAAAGCTCTGAGTTTACTTAGGCCTTCTAGTTAAGGTTGTAAGTAGGCTGCTAGGCTACCGAAAAAACCCACACACATTCTCCACTCTGGATACAAAATTCTGGCTTCCTCAGCACAGACACAAGACCTGCTCTCCAAACCACCTAGATTGGTCTTCAAAAGGCCACTTAACCTCAGCAACAAACTGGTTCGTCTTAACCCTGCAGCCTACCACAAATGCCAACCAAACTGTCATCCCCAAAGGATTCCACCCCGGCAATAGCTCACGCTGTGGCTCCTGTGTCATCCATCAGCCCTCAACTTCTTTCAATAGCAGACTCACTAGCCATACATACCCCATCTAAGGCAACTACAACTGTGCAACAGAAAATCTGATTTATCAGCTGCAGTGCCAACACTGTAATGCAGAATACATCGGCCTCACCACCAACACAATCAGGCAGAGAATGAATGGCCACAGAGCAGACACCAAATAAGCACATCAATAACCTACAGGACAAACCAGTTGCAGCACATGCAACATCACACAACAAGGGTTTTTATTCCTGCTACAGTACCAGAGTTGTGAGAGCCCTACCGCCTTCAAGCAATAGCTCAGAACTCAGACACTGGGAGTTAGCTCACCAATTCATAACAAAATCCAGGCAGCCGTCAGGCCTCAACATAAGATAATCACAGTTCCAAACCACACCCATCAGCTATACAGGCAATTTTTCAATACTTCCACCCCACCCTAGTTCGCCACATGGCCGCTAGGTTTCCTACCAACAGCACCCTTCCACCATACTGCAGTGTCCTACAACTCACCGCATGATGAAGCGAAACGTCACGATTGCGCAACCGCAGGGAAAATGTGTCGTCTTTCTTTGTGTGTGTGTGTGTGTGTGTGTGCGTGGGTGCGTGTGTGTGTGTGTGTGTGTGCGCGCGCGCGCCTGTTGACAAGTACTACTCTGTGAATACTTGAATTCTTGTCCTTTTTTATATATTTCTTTCAATATTATAGGTATTTTTTCAAATGATGCACTGTATCCTGCAACTTTAAACTATCAACAACTGAACATAGTACACAGATTTTAATTTTCTTTTAACTTATTCATTAATCAAGCATAAAATCTTCACTGTAACAAATTATTCTTATTGAATAAAATAAGTAACACAGTGTATTAGACAATATGCAAAAGTGTACAGTAAATATTTAATGAAGAGCTATCTGGGTAATGTAATATTATTCTTTGCAGGTCAGATACAGCAAATGAAAAACAGCTCAAGGCCTTATGTACAGCTAAAAAAATTTTATGATAGCTGTACATCATCAGGAAAATCCATGAACGAAGATGAAGGTGGGTTTAGTAACTGAACGTAACATGCAAGATAATTCTTAGCAATTCAAACAATACACAGGTTATCAAACCATTCATTAAAATATAATTTTAAAATTAAGATAACATATAGTCTGCTGACTATTTCATTATTATTGAGATCACAGTACCTATTACATTTAATCAAGAAATATGTAATGTTAAAAGTGCAGATTTTCCATTTTTAGTTCTTATGGACAAAATACATCATGAACACATGTGACAACACAATATTCTTTATAAGTAGGGGGTTTGCCCACCTTTGAAAAGAATTACAGCTTGTATCTGATGCAGGAGTGACAATAATTTAGGTCATACTTAGTGTTTAAGGGAATTCCTGTTCATTCCACATGCATTGTGTTCGCAAGTTGAGGAAGTGTAACCGATACTGGAAATTTAGAACACAATTTGGCCTTTGAAATACTACACAAAGGTTAAATTATGTAAATATCAGGTGGCTGAAAAGGCCAGACAAGAAGTTCCACCTTATTCTTATGCTCAATAAACCATGCCTGAATACACTAAGCAGTGTGAATGAGGGTGTAATTATTTTGAAACACAGGCGGTTTGCCAGGGAATTTGAAACACAAAATCAATACAGTTATCCATAATGCCGAGGGGCAGGGGAAGTACAACCAGTGGGTCAGAGGGGTCATATGATCCCCTAATGATCAGCTGTAAGGGCCAGATCCTCAGAAGGAGTACTAAGCCCACACCAGAACTAGATGACTTTTGTTGTAAAAGTAATATGTAAAGAAAATATTTGAGTTTTATATTCAAATATGATTTCTTTAAAATTTGAAATGCTTTTTGTAGAATGGTGCAGTATTTCTAGAACTTATATGNTTTATATTCAAATATGATTTCTTTAAAATTTGAAATGCTTTTTGTAGAATGGTGCAGTATTTCTAGAACTTATATGATCCAAAATCAGTTATCATATTTAAAAGAAGTTTATATTTATGATGTAAGTTTTGAGTAAACCTTAATATNTATATGATCCAAAATCAGTTATCATATTTAAAAGAAGTTTATATTTATGATGTAAGTTTTGAGTAAACCTTAATATTAAACACGTTAGTAATAATTTTTCTAAGATATTGTAATACAGTATTTGCTAGTGTTGATTTTAATTTAAAACACATGTAAAATATGGAAATAAGTTTCTTTGTCAATATTGAGCCTTGATCCCCCAATGACGAACACCTTCCGCCGCCCCCGAGGGGTATTGCTGTGCTGTTCCAAACCACAGCAAGATATTGCACCCAAAACTATCACAGACACCCTCCAGACTTAAAAGTAAGAAGGTGACAGTTAACAAGATAGGTTTCTGTAGATGTTCTTCAAACAAGTCCACTGATTCGAAATTATGTAAATTCGCCTTTGTGATAGCATGGACATGCCTTAGTTCAGCAGCGCAATTAAACGTGACTTCACACATTAGATTGTAACCAGGCTAGTGGGTATCAAATTGCTACAATTGGGATGTTATCACTTAAACCATTGCTATTTCAAACAGCAAGAATCTCCTCCACCAGCTGAGAAACAGGCCACAAATTGTGTGAAGCACCTCCAATATTCAACATGGGAACACCATAAATGAGTCTATTCTCACAGTGACATCATTGGCATGANAGTCTATTCTCACAGTGACATCATTGGCATGACCAAGGGGTGGTTCAATATATGCTACGTAGCGCCACGGAGACACTGCTACTTGACCTTCATGTGGTATCCACTTTGATAGATTTTTGCTCACATCATTCCAGCAAAGAATGTGCTTATGTTATATCCTCTCGAAATATCCTATTCTCTGGGATTATACTCTTTGTGGATGTAATTGTACATTATTTTAAAAGGCAGCAACTTAATTATTGTTTATTATGATTACATCTGTAATCTTAATTCGTTACTTGATACAATTCGAAAGACTGAGGTTAAAACGGTAGGTACGCTTATGGTTAACATGACGTGCTTACTCTTCTTCACAGGGAGCCATGGTTAGGACACAACAGCTCGTTGACTACTAGATAGTCCTAGATATGTCAGTTTTGTCTATATTCCTATCTGTGTTGTTCCTACAGCTCGCTCAGTCGTGGGCACAGTCGGCATGTTTCACAGCAAGACTTCCTGGGAGGCCGACATATCGGACCTCACTGATCTCCTGGTGAAACTTCTGGTGGTTGGCAGGTATGGCTGAAAAAGAAGTGCTCCTCAACAATCTGTTCATACTGATGGAAAACACATGCATGTGCACATATCCATACAAAAAAAATTTTTTATACTGTGCTAGAAATATCCTTGCCCCTCTAAAAATTCACAAAACAAAACCTGCTCTTTGGATGTCTGTTCTTTCAGTAGTTTGTATGAAACCTGAGGTTTAAAACACATTTAGAATTGCTTATAACAATAATTTTTTTACTGGTTTAATGATGATATTGCAGTGTTAACCAATAAAATTGGTCTGAATTGGTCTGAAATTGACTTGACTTGAACTCTAATTTTCCTTTATCTGGGATAAATAGCATCATGCACAAATACTGCATATACTCATAGACACCTAAAAACAAAACTATCTACCTTGTGCCAAACAGACAGGAGAACCAGTATATTTGAAAATTATAAGAAATATTGCCTGCCTTAACATACTTAAGTGTATCTTTGTGTGAAATCTTATTTTCTCATGCAGTTGCATTTCGCATGGTTTTATCTAAAGGTTTATCAAACAAAATACAACAGCAAGAACGATTATATGAAAATAGGATGTGAAAAATCAAAATCAAATGTTTTGATATCCTAAGTGTGTACTTTGTAAAAATGTTAATTATAATTACTGAATCAATTAAAAATACTTTATATAAAAGGATTGGAATTCAAGTACACAGTCTGGTACTTGTCAACAGGCACACATACACAGGACGACACATTTTTCATGCGGTTGCGCGATCGCAACGTTTCGCTGACTAGGTCAGCTTCATGAGGCGGCGAGTTCTAGGTTGTGAATGTCCTACAACTCACCGCCTGATGTAGCTGGCCTAGCCAGCAAAANCTTCATGAGGCGGCGAGTTCTAGGTTGTGAATGTCCTACAACTCACCGCCTGATGTAGCTGGCCTAGCCAGCAAAATGTAGCAATCGCACAACTGAGTGAAAAATGTGTCATCCTTATTTGTTTGTGAGCCTGTTGACAAATACTAGACTGTGAGTACTTGAATTCCTGTCATTTTATATAGTTTTGGTAGCATAGCCGCCTACTTGTAACATTAACTAAAATGTTTATATGCTTTATATGTAATGTGATGAAGCATCTTTGTGAATTGTCAAGGGCAGTAAGATTAGTATTTGTATGCATGAATTTTTTTTTACCTTGCTTAGGTACCATATTTACACGACAGTATTTAAATTATTTATGATAATTACAGTAGCTTGAAATAGTCCTGCAAAACAGTAACATACATTTAGGTGAATACTCTTTATTTTCCAGCACACCTGTTTTCGACATCCTGCTTGATGTTAGCGATGAAGACACCACAAGGCTTGACTTGAAGCTCATTGCACCCATGAGGAGATCACTTGTACTGCCTGATGCTGACACATGCCTCCTGAATGAACACCCCTCCAGTCAGCACACATACAGTGAGTGCAGGCAGGTAAGTAACTGACAAATCAGACATTCTTGAACTCCAAGGATGAAGAAACCTCACACCCATGTCAATTTTATCTCTCTTTTCCCCAGAGAGAAACTCTTAACTTCATTGCAAGCGTGGGGGAAGCCCTCCAAGCACTGAATTTTTTTCCCGTTGACAGCGCTGACATCTCTGCTGATGATTTCCAGGCCACTATTGACTGCCTTCGAGACGACGTTATAACAGTCATTGAAAAGGTATGTGGCATTCCACGCTCATGTGAGTCCAAGCAGAGCTTGCAAATCAATTAGGACATAAACAAAGTAAATATAAATAATACTGTAGCACAATAAATTAATATTAGATTTCCCTCAGAGGGCAAAATTTCCTGTTAATTGAGAAATGTTGTTTATGTACAATGGCCACCAACTTGCCATGCCTGTAAGTGACGTTTATAAGAAGCAGTTTTTCCTCCTTTCCTTCACCCTATTTACCCCCTACCATAACATTCTTAAGGGTGTTATCACTGGCATATGCGTCATACTAGCAACAGGACAGATGCTACCAGCGGTGCTAAGATGCTTTGTGTAGGATCTGCAGTCTGACGATGGGACTTCAAACAAAACACATTTCTTGTTCTGTGTCAGTTTGTTTGTGAAAATCATTTAATATCACAGTTCTGGTTGTAAGCAGCACAATGCCACCAGTGTTGTCAAAACTGAAGGGACGTATTTTGCATGGCCAGTCCAGGGAAATCATGCATAATGTTTTAAAGTTTATGGAAGAGGAAGCTTGGAATGGGGCATTCTGCATTCCAGTTGAGAGAGCACAAGTTTGAAGAGTGTGTGCTACTGGTGTCGCGGAGAGAACTGTGCTTAAAATTAAAAAAGAAGCAAAGGACACAGGAAATGAAGATAGCACATCATTCCAGACTTCTAATAAAAACACCAAACCATAAAAAAAACTGTTATTTCATTAGATGATTTTCACTTGTGTGTCTAACGAATAATTGTGTACGATTTTTTTAGAACAGAAAAATGTGCATTAACTGTGGAAGGAATTAGGCAGAAGCTGCATGAAGCCATCAATATGTACAGACATAAACATAAAAAGTATCTTATGGGTAACACAACGTCCTCATATGGCCGTACAGTACTTTGCCTTCCACCGTACCATCCCGACATGTAGTTAAAATAGAAAACGAATACTGTATATGGAATGCGACATTGCTTTTGATGTTGAAGTTGACAATATAATCATTGAGTTAGGTGGTTGTGATTCTATAGACAGTGATAATAGTACTAGCAAAGACGAGTAGAACATCAGTGACAGCAGTGAATTATATGGGATTGAAGAGCTGCATCAATAATGATAATGAAGCATTTTTGTTTAAACAGGCGGAACTCACTGTCACCTATTTTACGTAGAACATAATCAGATTAAAAAGGGCAAAAATATATGAGCACTTTTTATTTCAATGTAGTGAACATTTTAATAAATTATTGCTGTTTGACTGCATAAACACTGCGGGTACATTTATCCTGTATTTGTTTCTGTTGACCAAACAAATTATGAGAAACACTCACTAGTAACGACCTATGCATAATCACTTGTCACAAAATCGAAGAATGAACAATTTGAGGTAAGATCATACGTCACAGTTTTTATTATGCAACCAGTTAGTCTGGACACCAGGTGCAGTGAACGGTTTGCAGTTTGTGGTGTACTGCTCTGCCTTACCGCTTCCTGATGATGTAGCCCTATCCGCCTTCACCCCTCTTTCCTTAATAACATAACCCCATCCCCTCTTCTCCCCTCTTTCCTTTATGGCATAGCTCAGAGGCACAGCGAGCAGGCATTTATTGTACTAGGTAATTGATCCAAATTAATGTATTTTTTGCAGTACACCCCATTCGAGTCTGATATACGTCGAGATTTGGCTTTGAAGAAGTACCACTATATGAACGTCAAAGAACTTCAATACAAATATCCTCTGGTACGACACATACAATAATAGTGACTGATAAAAAGTTGAAATCTTCTGTCCTTTTTCTAGACATCATTGTAAAAGTTCTTGTATCGTTAAGCATTTACTGTCTTTCCAAAAAATTTTCTCAAGTTATCTTAATGCTCTGGACAACTCGATTATTGTACTACCACACCAAAAATGTAACAAAACCATAACAGTTCAAACTGACAGTGAAAATAAAGTAACATTATAATGTACTGTTATGATAAATATAATACATAAAATAATACACTGAAATAATCACTTCTAAGGTATGCTGGTGTAATTTCATATTATGCGATTTGTCTACGTAAACACACAATTATAAGTAAAGTTATAAGTTATTAAGTAAGTGAACCGAAAGTAGATTTGCTGATAAAAGATTTTGCATAGCACAATGCAACCATAATACAGTATCACCAAGACCATCAGGTGTAAAATTAAAGTTTGAATTTACATGTTTCACTTATATCACAGTATTATACAACTTTTAATTAGTTTGACCCATATATATATATATGACAAAATATGGTTTCCAGTATGAGATTAACTATACAGTACTGTTAAATAGGTGACCACTGTTATAAAAGTTTTGTTCCTAAATTAATAACTATAAATTTTTCCCTTTGCAGATTAACTGGCTAAAATTGCTTACATGCACTGTGAGTAAAAACATCACTACCGACTCTAAAGTGCAGGTCTACTTTGAACATTACTTCAATATGTTGTTCCGTCATCTGTCTGAAGTGGAAACAAGGTAAAAGAAAATTTAATTTAAAAAATTAAATATTTAAATAGTGTAAAAAGTATATTTACTTCAATTTTAATAGATAAAAACATCACATTTTAATGTAAAGATTTTATCTCTTCAAAAAGAACTGCTAATTTTCAACACAAAGTTTTCTCACATTGTTATGCCTCTGCAGTCCCAGAATTATATTCAATTCTTCCCCAAAACAGATTGGGGGGGATATATACAGAGTAATTATAAAATCCACTAAACATTTTAAAAAATTGGGTACACATAAATGGTTCAGAAACATGTAATAACTGACACACTATGTGAAAAACAAACTCTCCATTTGAGTTTATTTTTAACGTGGCGCCGCTATTAACTGTAGTTGCTGTAATGGTGGCGAACCAGGTAAAGTGTTTTGGGTGTTAGAATTTGCTCGTTGCNTCTTCAAAAAGAACTGCTAATTTTCAACACAAAGTTTTCTCACATTGTTATGCCTCTGCAGTCCCAGAATTATATTTAATTCTTCCCCAAAACAGATTGGGGGGGATATATACAGAGTAATTATAAAATCCACTAAACATTTTAAAAAATTGGGTACACATAAATGGTTCAGAAACATGTAATAACTGACACACGATGTGAAAAACAAACTCTCCATTTGAGTTTATTTTTAACGTGGTGCCGCTATTAACTGTAGTTGCTGTAATGGTGGCGAACCAGGTAAAGTGTTTTGGGTGTTAGAATTTGCTCGTTGCNTGCCGCTATTAACTGTAGTTGCTGTAATGGTGGCGAACCAGGTAAAGTGTTTTGGGTGTTAGAATTTGCTCGTTGCCAATCGGTAGTGCATGTGCAAAGAGCTTTCCGTGCCAGATACCACAAGACACCACCAGTTTACAACAGCATTGTGAAGTGGTACAAGAAATTTGAGAAGGATGGTTGTTTGTGCGATGCAAAACGTTTGGGCCGACCCGGCGTGCCGGAACACAAAGTGGAATGTGTGAGGGACGTGATGCAGCGTAGTCCCAGAAAGTCAATCTACAGAGCTAGTGAGGAATTGAACATCCCTCAGCCACCAGTATGGAAAATCCTTTGTAAACGGTTAAGAGTGAAGCCGTACAAATTGCAGCTCGTGCAATTCATAGGAGTTTAATTATTGTTATCTTTTTATATTTAAATCATGGGTTATGATGTCAGAGGCAAAAACATTTCTACCACTACCAAAGAAAATGATTTATATTTAACACTTGGTATTTGTGAACTTCATTGGCAGTTTTCTAAAAGTCTGACTGAATTCAAATGACAGATTTTATTTTTTCAAACTTTCGAATTTTTATTCAGTTGAGAATGATAATGTCTAAAATGGTTAAAACTATGTCTCTTTTAAAACTAAAATCTGGGCTGATGCTGATGATAGGTGTGTTTTCATTTTTATCCCCTGGTCTTCATGTGTCATTCTTCTTTAAGCTCAGATGAAATAATGATAGCAGCCTCACCACATTACATTCAGATAGAGTTTTAGTCAAATTATTTCATAACATTTGCATTAATTTTGATAGCTCATTAATACTTGGTGGCTGGTTGTAAAGTGGGGAGGGAGTGTGAATGTGTGTGTGCATGTTTGTACATGCATGTGCATATTTGTGCAAGTGTGTATAAAAGAGAGAAAGGGGAGAAGAGGCAAGAGTAAAACAGAGGCAATTAGTACACACAATTCACATGTAGTGGCAAATGAAATAACATATGCAACAAGGGTTAATGTGGAAACTATACATTTTTGTTAATTATTTATAAATTTTTTGCATCTCAGTATTTAACGGTTTGTTACATTTTTCACTTCTTGTTATGAACAGTGATAATTTCCTGCTCAAGATTAATCCCTTAATTTCCATAAAAACTTTTTTTTTTAATGCATATGAAAAAATACATCACCTGTGCTTCACAGTGCCACACACTCTTTGTTTCTCTCAGTGTATGTAAAAAATTTGCTGCAAAAAAAATGTTTTTTCAATAATGCACTAAGAAAATTGTCTTCACTGTTTGTTGTAATTGCACTTATTGCATAATAATAAACAAAATATCAAAATTATGAAGAGTAATTTTCCACAGTACATATTTACTACTGCTTGTGCATGATATAACTATATTCATGAAGTCAGACACTTACTGAACATAGCAGACTTGCATTTGATATAGTAATAACAAGATGTCCACTTGAAATATTAGAACTTTCTGACACACACACTCGACAGTTGAAAGTAAAAAATTTGTAACCAAACCTAGACAGCACAAAACCAATTCTGTCCAAAACTGTTACACTGATAAATACTTCTTCCCTGGCAATAGGTTGCTGCACAACGCCTTGCTGGCGATGTTTGTGACTGAAATTTACTTCGACATAGTGAATCACAGATCAGGGGACCGGGAGGAGTACTGCCTCACCATCACCAAGAACCTGCTGCCGGACGTAGCTTCCTCACTCTACCTGCAGACTTTCCACAACAACATTTCACAGCAAGTAGAACAAGTGTTTGAGAAGGTCAAGAGGGTACTGGAGAAACAAATCAATGGCTCCAGTTGGCTGGATGAACAGTCCAGGGAATCATCTCTGGAGAAGCTGGCGGCCATAAAAGTGGTCGCTGGAGGTGGCAAAGAGCTGCTGGGAGATATGCATCTACTGAACCAGCGGATGACAGGCGTAAGTACACACACACATCCTGCCCAATCCTCTCCGAGGTCGTAACACAACCTCTGATACTGTAAGTAATTATAGCATTTTTTCCAACTTTAACTAATGGAAGTTCCAGTGTTACAATTACANACAACCTCTGATACTGTAAGTAATTATAGCATTTTTTCCAACTTTAACTAATGGAAGTTCCAGTGTTACAATTACAGAATTTGAGTTTAAATATTATTAAGTCTACAAGCACTGGGCAATTCAGTCAAAACCTACTAATGAAACAACTCTATTTTATAACGAATGTTATTCCAACCACTTTTGAAAATCCAAATCACAACGTTAATGAAATTTTGCATGAGCGTAGAAAGCAATTTTCCAGTTGGGGGTCTATCTTAAAAAAAATGCTTTTTTTATCATACCCCGTCGGCTTCTACACCCACGCCCATTGGAATGCAAAGAAGGCTTTGGTGGCCAAGTTTTAATTCCAGATTTATTCATTTGTTTGAAACATTTTAATTGTATTATTTTCTTAATATTATTAGTGTTAGACCGTTGGTGCCTTTATTGAACCTAGTCAGCAAGGATAAGTAAGTAATAATTAATTTCTGCCAATTTCACGTGATACACACTTCAAAATACTGTATTACAATTGCAATGTATTTTAAAAATTAGTTTTTAAAATGTAAAGTAATTTTTTTTAATGAATCTACAAATGTAATTATATATTACGTTATTCTTGAGAAATCACCTTTAAAGAGCATTATTGTTAGTTACAAATAATAATAATAATCCACACATCATATGGTTACCTCAAAGTTTTGTGATAATGCCGAGACCTTTCCATAATAGTGCACTCCTCGTAGCCTGCTCTGTCCTTTAGTGCTTTTCTCACCCGAAATGCACACCTTAAAATATGTTTGATACTGAAGCATACGTAAAAATATAAACCGAACTCAACTGCTATTTTAAGAGATGTTATGAAAGTTAAAGTAACGATGACATTTCCCTATGGGTATGATTCAGGATTGCATGGGGGTTATTGTAATTCCAGTGGGGAGCATTTACAGCCCCAGAGGGAGTCCAGTCTCCCCCCCCCACCCAATGACCTCTATGCCCATGAAATCTTGTATCACTGTCTTGGCTGCCAGATTGGAACAGCATCTGCGTGGTTGCAGCAGCAGACATTCCAGAAGGCATCTTCAGGTTCTCAAGACAATGGCAGAAAAAATATGCAATCTTCGAAAGTCTTGCATTGACAGCTACCATATCTATGCATGTTTATCATGACACACTGCAAATGTATGATGCTTGCACACTATGTTTTGTCTGTTGGCTCGGGTATTCCATCACTGTCCGTCACTCTACTGCACGTTTACTTGAGTAGGGTCTTATAGTGTTGGCGAGATACTTGTCAGCAACTCTCTGAATTCACATCTAAACTAACTGTAGCGAAAATTATTGATTTGTACAATATAACACAGCTTTTTTCAGGGACCGATATACTGAATAAAGATGGGGGGCTACTAACATAATAAATAAAGGACATGTCTTTAGCCTACCATGTGTTTTTATTTCAGTAGCAACAGGGATTATCCTCTTAGTAGAGGTTACACTGGTGGGGAGAACAGTCACTGTTGCAGGATATCATCAGCTACTAACTTTATAGTGGCTCACTAATCATGACCCACAGTTCTTAGGTGTCATTTAATTTTGGGACAGCCTGCATACATTATCAAATGACAACAAATACAAATAGCAACACCTGTAGCCAAGGTTACTAAGGCGCAATGTTTAGACCACAACATTTGAATCCTGGGTATGCCTTTTAGGATAAGATTAATGTAATTTGTAAGCTATTTCCTAATCAATCTACAGAACAAAAGAAAGGACACTGATAAAACTGATTAAAAAAGCAAGCTGGTATATATTTGCAGGTAGAAATTATTGAAGAACATTTGTCAGACATTGAATAGAACTAGGGATGGGATCCTATATGCTGTGATATACCATCAATACTTTGTAGTATCAAGTATCACCTGAGGATACCATAAAGTATCAAATTTTGTTAACATTATGCTGATGGTATGGTCTGTCTCATATAAGTTGGCAAGATTTTGACAGTCAGTGAGTGGCAACTTGACGTATACGTAACAAACAACGTGCCATTTACAAAATTCTGTATCAACTGATGCATGAAGGAATGAAAATTAATATTACGTTGGCTATTCTGACTGCACTGCCGACGCACATCAAACAAGCGGAAAATATGTGAACAAGAAAGCGTTCCTAGATGAATTAATACGTTTTATTTTCCATGTTCACAAACCAGATGTTATTAGTGTTACAAACTAAACTTCATGCTAAAGTAATAATTTATATGTGTTCAAAATGAAACTGACATTAAATCGGTCCGTATTCAAATGAAATGCAACTTCAAACATTGTAAGTCCTTTTTATGTCATACCCTCACTCTCCACACCTTCCATAAATGCTCGATATTAATTCCAAAAGCCAACAAAAATATCGGAGGGTAAATTTGAATAATTTTTTCTAATAATTTGACAAAATATATTTTAAACTCTTGTCGTTTTGAGCCAATAAAAGGAGAAAAGTGAACTTTTACAAAGACAGAATCAAGAGGAAGGCCAAAGTGCTGCTACCTGTTGAGGTACGTCACAACAAGCCCTACCACGCCATCTGTTACAACACACCCTTCCACGCTATCTGTTAGCCAGATCCCGAACTACAACCAGCCAGAAACAAAATATAGTTTTCTTGTTTAAAACAACAAATTTACGAACAGATACCAATGGTTTTATTTGTCCGCGAACTCTGTATACATGTTTAAGTATTCCGTGAAGAGCGATTTTGATATCTAGTAATTTCTATGGGGCCGATAATTGTTTTTGCTACGCTAAAGCCCATTATATGCAAAGTTCTCCTTCAAACCCAAATTAATTTTTGTTGTTTTCATGTTATTACTATTCTGTATTAATAAAATAAAGAAAATTGGATGAGCGTGGGTAGTTTTGAAGAATTCTTACGTTATTCCACGCCACATATTTCTAACTCAAGCTGTTTAGTATCAGTAATAGCAGAATAACTGCTTTTCAAAAGTTGTTGGTAAGTTGTTTGTTGGCGAATGAAAAGTAAGCTGTCAAGCAAGTTTCCCGAATTACTTTTATTTCCAGTCTTAAAATATTAGCTGTAACATCCAAAGAGTGATAAGAACTACAATTACCGTCTCGCAAATGTTAACCCAAATTCGTTGTCTATAATAAATAAAAAAATAGGTAACAAATATTTCATTTTTTGCAAGGTTTTCTGTTTTTACATTTGAAACCTACAGATTTTTTAGACAGATGTGAAGCTATAAATACCTTAAAATTTGTTTATTATTACAATGGAAAGTGGATTAGCTGGCAGCATATTAATAAAATAAAAATACAGCTGCCACTTTGACGCGTGACGGTACATGGGATTGGCATTGCGCTGTTTCCACACTCTGCTATAGTTAGCAAGGGCAGGCAGCTGACAAAGAAATTTCCGGGGAAACACCGTCGGGACAGTCCCGACGAGTAAGGCGAAGAATCGAAGTTGAGAGAAACAGGGTAAGTTCCGAGAAATAGCTGATATGCGGCCCTCGACGAAGGAACAGGGGAGCCCCCTATGAGAATTAATGCAGACACAGCTCACAGGAATCCCCGAAACATCCTACCGCACCCCTCCCTCCACCCTAGTTGGAGAATACACGCCGCTGACGAGACACGAAATCATGCACAAAAACACGCGAGGTACACAGGGGATTTACCGATTTCTCTCTCGAGAAACTGCTGACAGCTAACTTGAATATAGCGGGACGCGAGTTAAATTCAGGCGTAGTTGAGGCAGGGAGTCAGTGGTTCGCAGTCATTCAGATCAGTCGTTCAGAGTCAGTTGTTCAGAATTGTTCAGAGGCGTCGAGAGGCGCCAGACCAGCGTCAGTCTGTCACACAGACATATCGCATGCAGAGAGGCGGCAGTCTGGTGAGGCAGTCGAGGCCGGGTTCGGATCCCGGCAGAGTCAATTATCGCCAGCCGAGACGGGAGTTGTTTGGCGGCACAGCCGCGAGACGAGTTAGGTGTTCCGCCGAGACGGGAGGCGAAGGAGACACGAGAGTAGGCAGTCGTGTGACAGGAACAGTGCAGAGAACTTGAGTAAATTCCGGGAAACAAGTGTCAGCCCCATACCGAGAGGCGTCATTCCCCGAGAAGATGTAGTCGTGCGCCGGATCGCGACGAGGCAAGCAGTCAGTCAGTCAGTAAGTCAATAGTGACGTCGCCAGGGAGAGAACCTAGGAACAGCAGAGACTTTATGTGCAGATTTCCGAGACAAACTAAGTAGAAGTGCCGAGCACTAATGATTACATTCCCGAAATAGTAATGGTAGGTGCCGAGGTGGGGAAGTCAGAAACGCGAACCGGATTGTTGCAGACATCGACGCAGACGAGGAGACGCACTCTCCTACGAGTAACGCCAGCCAAGGTCGCAGACACACTCAAAGTCCCCGAGAAACCATCCCGGACTTCCGAGAGAGTCAGTCAAAGCCGAAGGAAGAAACCAGCTGAGTACAGCACACCAACGAGAGCCAGTCCGAGGGCATGAAAAATGGCCACCCAACTCACCAGGCCTCACTACCAACGAAGACAACTCACCAAAAGCCGCAGTCACAGATAAGTAGAGAAACGTCACCAATTCAAACAACCTTCCCCGATGCATAGAATTCAGCCCACCAGCCCTTCAGGCCTACAACTTGTAGGGGGAATCAGTCTCGCCCAGTGTGTGTATATATACTTATGTTACCTTCAGACAAATAAAATACTGGTGTGTTAACAAACGGAGAATAGGAGTATTTGTTTACCCCTAACGCAACAACCACAGGTGCCCTTAGTCTGCACCAAAGAAAATTAACTATGTAACCTACTAGCCATCATCCTGTATAACTCAGGTGGCCTAGTAGCGTCAACTTGATGCACCAGCTGATGGCGAAAGGATACATAAACGAAAAGTAAACATCTGCGCTACTTTCGTTGAACTGTCAAAATCTTGTCAAGTTACATGAGACAGAGAGTATTTACCATGCACAATTTATTCATGATGCACAAAACCACAAAATTCCCAAAATATTTGCTTTTTTCTTTTATCGCATAACTATTGCTGCCATGTAACAGTCACACAATAATTTTTACATACTGAAAAGTGGAAAAAAATCTTTTTGTTTAGGAGTTGTTTGTAACTCCAGACGCGTTGCATCAGAAAATATAGGTCGGGCCTTGGGTGGGAGGGGAAAACCTATGTGGTAAGTGCANGTAACTCCAGACGCGTTGCATCAGAAAATATAGGTCGGGCCTTGGGTGGGAGGGGAAAACCTATGTGGTAAGTGCAGTGACGAGTTGTAACTCCCCTCCTTCAGGAAGAAACCTAAAGGGAAGAAGGGTTGCCGTGCTAGTTGCTAGGCAACCACTTGCCCTCTCGCCGAGGCCACACCACATGCCTTGCACCGAGCGAGAAGATGTCAGAAAACAATAGCATCGGTTGCTGCACTTGTGGTGCAATTTACTGATAGTTTTAGTAAACAAACACTACAGTAATTTCCTTGAAGTCACAAAATAAAATTTCAAAATTGCAAATTCGCAAAATGTGTGTGTACTAAGAATTCATTTTCCTCAAAGTTTGATTACAGCTTTCACCATANGTAACTCCAGACGCGTTGCATCAGAAAATATAGGTCGGGCCTTGGGTGGGAGGGGAAAACCTATGTGGTAAGTGCACTGACGAGTTGTAACTCCCCTCCTTCAGGAAGAAACCTAAAGGGAAGAAGGGTTGCCGTGCTAGTTGCTAGGCAACCACTTGCCCTCTCGCCGAGGCCACACCACATTCCTTGCACCGAGCGCTGGACAGATGATGATGTCAGAAAACAATAGCATCGATTGCTGCGCTTGTGGTGCAATTTACTGATAGTTTTAGTAAACAAACACTACAGTAATTTCCTTGAAGTTACAAAATAAAATTTAAAAATTGCAAATTCGCAAAATGTGTGTGTACTAAGAATTCATTTTCCTCAAAGTTTGATTACAGCTTTCACCATAGAAACAAGATTTTATAGAATCGAAGAGACTGTGTTGATGCTTCATCATTGGTTAAGGATATTTGAGTTGTCTGCCATTTGTTTCAAGTGTAATGTGGGTTTTTATATAGCTTCAGTGTGTGTCAAAAATACTGTACAGTAAAATGAGCAATTTTCTTGGTCAAGTTGTTTAGTGTTCATGTACTTTTGGTTAGTATTATTAAAATACTGAAAGACTGTAAAATTTGTAGCCAAGTCATTTTGTTTAAAGTACTTTTATTAAGTTATAAAAGTTATGAAAATTTAAAATATTGCAAGACCATGTAGAAGCCGGAACTATGTTTTGGTACTTTCAAAGCCCATTTTCATGAAACAATGAAATATTACACGGCTGTGTAAAATTTGCACTGGTGTCACTGTTTTGTATTCCTGTACTAATGCTTGGTCTTTTTAAACATTTAAACATTGTAAAGTCGCAAAGTCAAGTCATTTCGTGTTCATCTACTTTGATGAAAGTTTGCAAGGCACTGCAAAATTTGCATCCAAGTCAAGAAGTTTTCTCTTTATGTGATAGATTACCTGAGGCAATTTCAATTTGGTATCTCGAAAAGTTTTGGTATTGAGTATCATGAGAATGGTTTGTATTGATACTGGTATCAAGTACCTTGAAAATGTGGTATTGAACTGCATACATTAATGGTTTATGTCTGGTGGTAAGGACACAGATTGGTATAAACTACGCAGAAACCATCTAATAAACCATCTGTAGATAATTCTCGAAGACTGACTCTGGTTTATGCTAAAATAAGAAACATGTGATAATTTTCTTGTTTGCCNTATCTGTAGATAATTCTCGAAGACTGACTCTGGTTTATGCTAAAATAAGAAACATGTGATAATTTTCTTGTTTGCCTTGCTACAGTGTTCCTTAGATAATAAACAATTATACTTGCACTAGCTTATTGGCACTTTGATTCAAATTCCTTGCAGCTCAATGATGCAATTCTTTCTTGGCCATTAAAATATTAAATACTACCCAGTAATTATTTTTTTAAGTAATGTAATTTTAAAATTGTAATGGAAGTTTGGTTTATATAAACACGCAGCAATAAAATGTTACCTACTGATGAACTAGGTAGAGCTACCATAACGGTGTTGGCTGAAGCACCACACTCCATGACACCATAAATTGCACTTTATTTATTCATAATTGCAGTAATTTCACTGGTTCATTTTCCCTTTTGTTTTAGTACAACATGAATAAGACAATGTTCCTCAGCAATACTATCAAGTTACTCAAAAGAAAAAGGAAGTTAACATATGCACTTTACTCCAAGGAGACGTCATTGCCAGAAGAGATGTAAGTGTTCGCGTACAGCATGTGAATTGCCTTGTACAACTATAATCTGTAGCATGCTGATTTGTGGGAGAACATGAACANGTGTTCGCGTACAGCATGTGAATTGCCTTGTACAACTATAATCTGTAGCATGCTGATTTGTGGGAGAACATGAACAAATGAATTCAACATCTTTTACTTGCATTTTTTTATATTTTAGGTGGACACATTTTGTCAACACATTAGACGCTACAGTACCTATTGTTTATCACAGTGATAATATTGGTAAGTTATTCCAATTATTACGATTTGTAACAAAATATAAATTTCAATAGTACCAAGACACACATAATTTGTATTTTTTAAGAAGCAGATAAAATTATACTAACTCAGTATATCCCTGTTACAGTTGTACCGTATGCCATGATACCTGTGGGAAGACTTGGCAAAGTTCTACCACAGTTCAAAATAGCAGAAATGGGAATGATATTATCTAAACTGATTGCANCGTGGGAAGACTTGGCAAAGTTCTACCACAGTTCAAAATAGCAGAAATGGGAATGATATTATCTAAACTGATTGCACATCACTTTGACACTACAGGTAAAAATCATTAACTTACTGAAAACTGAGACTGAATACAGATTTCATACTACCTGGCTCAGAACTTAAAAATATTTTTCCTCACTTCATACATATTTGAAAATCTTTCTCAAAATGAAAGGCATGCCTCTTTGGAAAAAAGAAACCAGTTTATTTCTAATGTCAGTTCACTTGACATAACCTAAAAACAATTTTTTTTTTNGCCTCTTTGGAAAAAAGAAACCAGTTTATTTCTAATGTCAGTTCACTTGACATAACCTAAAAACAATTTTTTTTTTCAAAAGATTTATTTAAGACAATTTGTGAAATTATATTTTAAATGTTGAAATGAGCTTTTCACCTCNATTTTTTTTTTCAAAAGATTTATTTAAGACAATTTGTGAAATTATATTTTAAATGTTGAAATGAGCTTTTCACCTCTTGCAGTACTGATTCTCATTGTTTATAAGGATGTACATTCATTACAAACTCAAAATATATATTGGCATAATTGGTTCTCTCAGGTATTCACTACACGTCAAAGGGTGTCAACAATGGCACTCTGTCTGACGAACAAGTCAAGAAATATTCTTCTATAAAGGCGTGTGTTAGGAAGCAAGTTTCCAAACTGGACAGAACCATCATCAAGCACAGGGTGAGTGTGCTCTACCTATTATGATCAATCTTAAAATGGATCCTCGCTTCAATAAATTGCTATCCGCATTAAAAATGCCGCACAGATAATGCCACATACGCTAAAATGCATGAGAAAATAACATGATATACAGGTAGTAAAANCATTAAAAATGCCGCACAGATAATGCCACATACGCTAAAATGCATGAGAAAATAACATGATATACAGGTAGTAAAACAGTTATATTCAAAACCTTTGGGAAATACTATTCATATCTTGAAAGGATGCAAACATATTACATAAGCATAGGTCCAGAAACACTTCATTTCCTTGATAAAGCTCCCTTTCCATAACTGTTTACATCATATAGCACATGGGCTGGATTGTTTTTGTGTGGAATGCCATAACAGTTATCATGTGCAAAAAACACTACAAGCCAATGACAACAAAATATTGAGCACAATAGCTCTGATAGCATTCCTTACAAAAACAAATAAAATTGCACGCTGTAAAACTTACACAGAGTTGTGGAGGGAGGAGCTAGGTACATAAAGAAGCATTTCCATACCAATAATCATGCAAAATATTCATAATATCCAGAGGTAATGTATGTTTTCCAAAGGTTTTGGTATCACACTGTCAAAGTAATATTGCCAAAACTCAAAGAAATGTGAACTAGAGTATGTTCCATTCTTTATAATATAATAAGGCCATAATTCAATTTTCAGCAATAAAAGCCAAATAGCAATGTTTTTATGTGAATTTAATTGTATGTGAACAATACTTTATCTCGTGTAATTATATAATATAATTTACATATAGTTATTCCCCATAACCAAGTAAAGACAATAGTGACAGGAGTCATATATTTGAAAATCTTTTATCCCTGTTAAAGCTGAATGTTGAAGAACAATATTAAACCAAGGGGTAGCCTTCCTCATATTCAAAAATTCACTGGTGCATCCATCAATGTACGCCGGATGTTCAAAAACTACTACTGTTTCGGTTGAGTCGGGTTAAATCAATTGATCCACCAGTTCAACTGGCCTGAAAATTCGGTGGATCTGCACCTAAACATCAGACAATTAAATTTTGAATGCTTTCTCTGAAAAATAAAAGTTAACATACCCTCCTCATAATTTTCAAGCATTCCAAAATATACAAAAGTAATTAGGACATCAAGTTTTACAAATGAGCGATGAAAATTTTAGAATTTGTGTGTAATGGCATTATTTTATGTCTGGTAGCAGACCTGATGTTCAAAAAATGCCTCAATCGGTGTACACCGGCGTATCAACCACTGGTAAATCCATTGAATTTCCGAAAATGTGGCTTGTCTGTGGATGTGCACAATAAAATAATGAAGCCTGTCAGCCATGTTGTGAAAATCAAAACATTGGAAACCTAATCCCTGTCAAAATTAAAATGAAACTATTGTATAAATGCATTTTGATATTTAGCTTCATTAGTTGTTATTTGTTTAAAAACTTCCACATTTTACATGCACTAAATACAACAATCTGCCTAACATTTTCAACGTTTTGGGTGCCACACTATGGCGATAAATGCAGCTCCTGTTATTCCTGCCTCTATGTTTAAACTATAAGCATTAAAAATTATGTCGATGAAAACTGCTACTTTTGATTTGTGGCCGTATTACTTTGGCATTATAATACATCCTGTAAAAATACTTTGCTTGTTTTAGCACACTTCTGAGATTATTACACCGATTTCTGCACAATACATGATGCTAGAAGTTCATATATTCCAGAATGGTAGCTAACCAGATTCTTTTGACACACGTGCAGTGCATGCGCGTGCACACATTAAAATCACTTCTTCAGTACACATTTTC
The DNA here is from genome assembly GCA_002778355.1 of Clitarchus hookeri. Lineage (NCBI taxonomy): Eukaryota > Metazoa > Arthropoda > Insecta > Phasmatodea > Phasmatidae > Clitarchus > Clitarchus hookeri. The sequence goes on along the minus strand of NQII01001581.1, from coordinate 29,400 downwards.
ACTGGGTACTCTGCATGCATAAAGGTCTTCCTTTGTTCTCGGGAATCATCCAGTGCCTTGCTGCTCTGTTTGCTGTTACTTGCAGAGAGACGTCTTACAAACAGTGAATGATGCCATAGCTGACCAGATAGCCCTGAAAATGGCTCTTGAGGCATTCAAAACAAACAACATGACTGAACAAGAAATATATGAAGATGACTCTCAGAAGCGAAAAGGGCTACAGCTCTTCTTCCTCTCCATGGCTCAGGTAAAATATCAAAATTTGTTAGTTTTTATGAGTTTACTACAATTTCCACATTATATTAATATTCACTATTAGATAAGAAGAGTGCATTAGTGACAGGTTGTTCAACAAAACAATACAATTTTGCTTTGGAACAGAAATTCTTTACAAAACTAAAATCATTCAATTCCTTCACTGTTCCAATATGTGCATAAATGACAAAAATTGAAAATGTTGCAAACTTTTAAAAAATTCATAGAGAAACCATGAGTGATGTACATATATTTTCAAGTCATACCATACTGTTCCTATGTTATGCAAAAATGGCATTATTTTTTTTATACAAAATGGAATTTCCACTGCATTTTTTTTTGGCAAGCACACCATATCTAATGTCATAGTTGGGGGTTTTCTGTCAAACAGCAGGTTATGGAAAACCCTTGTTTGGTGTTTGTGTCCATCAGGCATGTCCAGGGCAATTTCTTGAGGCAATCCTCCTAACCAGTATGCATGGAGACCAAAGAGGCCGACCCAGCAACTGGTGTTCGGAGTGGGAAGGGACGTACAGTGGAAACAGCTGCCCGTGCAGGGAGGTTGTTTCCAAAAAAGGCAATGGTACTTAGGGCAGTGGTATATGACAAAGATGCTCCTCCACCATGACCATGTGTGGGCTTCCTCAGGCAAGTGGGTCATTGCTTGTTTTAAAAGTAGTAGAAAAGACCAGATCGAGGAAAGATGGACATCATTTTGGAGTACCCACTAACACGTGACGTCACCATGCTTGCACAAGCACGCACCAGTGAAAAACTGGGTGCCTTACCCATGATTGATGTTTATTATGCTCAGGTTGGGAAACTAGATACTTGTTTGGCAACTAAAAATTTTCACTGCCAGTGTGCACTGGTGTTGCATGTGTACTAAATGTTTATGTTTTCTAAGTTAGTAAATGGGATAATTGCAATTTTCATAAAATATATGTAGTTGAGTAAAATTTCCAAGTTGTATTGTATTAGACCCTACGTAAATAATAAACTTTCTCCTTCGTACTAGGGGGGGGAAATATAAAGAAAAATATATTCACATATTGTTAAATATTCTCTTATAAATTTGATTTAGTAAAACATATACTTACACAATTACTTTATTTAATTATTACAATTTAATCAAAAAATATAATAGTGAAATGGTTTAAAATAATATTTTTAGAGTTGTCCTGCACAGTTTCTTTGCGTGAAAGAAGAAAAGTACCAAGTTCCTTTTGATGACAACTGTATTTATTTCAAACTTAAATTCGTAAAGTTATCACATTGAATTAAGCTTGCTTATGAATGCCCAATTTACTGTTTACTCTTGTAAACACCATTGGAGGGTGTGAATAATAGTTACAGAATATAGTTAATACTTAAAATTTTGACTCTGGCAAATATATATCACAATTCAAGCCAAACACTGACTATTGCACAAAAACATAGGTTTAGAATTTCTCCATTTACCACCAGTTTAAAAGCAACAACTTTGGAACACCAGTGTAGCTTGCGGTGGAAATTTTCCCTATGCCTCCTAACTAACCAGAAACTGAAATGGAAGTAGACTATGAAAACAAGGTGAAGGGAACCTGGGTCTAAACTAGACAAGAGCAGATGCGACTAAGTAGCTATAGTACTAACTGACCCTAACTAACTCGATGCTGTTGTCCAGAAGGGACTCGGGTGGTATTATTGGAAGGGTAGTGCGTGTTGAAAGGAAGTTGAAGACTTCTTCAGGGGTTGCTGGTGAAAGTCTTGAAGAACTTCTGGTAGGTCGCGAAGACGGAGTTGGCAGAGAGCTCCAGCAAACAAAGTATTGGAGCGAACTGCTGAGAATGAACTGCCATTCTGCGGCGGTGCACGCAACTATATTCCACTTGCCTGCGGGCTCTCTGAGGTGTGGAAGTGAGCTCCTCTTCCCGTGAGCGGAGCTGCACTCTCGGGTACCATCTCTCGATTCGTGGCGAAAGCAGGCATCTTTGTCATGCGGGGTTGCATCGGCTGCGCGAGCTCAGGCGCTTAGCTGGGCCGCTTGGCTTGCTTCTATCGTTGGCATGACGTCTGAGATAAAGGCAAAACGAACTTGGCTAAAGTTTTCGTGGGTGCCCCCGTGTCTAGGAGCGTGCTGGTAGGCTCTGATGGCAAGTCGTTGCAGGGTTCAAACCCCGCCTGGAGTGGCGCGATGACACGTAAAGTTTAAGGAAAGTCGTGTTTAAATAATGGTCAGTGCGCGTCACACATCAATTGCCCCCCTCCATTGCAACGCACTCTCATCTGTTAGAAAAAAAAAATTTTGGTGGGAGTGATGTAGTGCTGTCACTCGCAAGAAAGTCATGTTGGCTTCTGTAGCACTCCTCTTCTGTGCTCTCTCTGGGCTCCGACGCGTGGCGTGTCACTTTCTCTCTTGGTGTGGCGTAGCACTGTCACTCTATATGCCGGCTGGCTGGGCAACTGGTCGGCTAATGGGTTCTACCCCCTGGGGAGGATAACTGTCATGCGGTAACAGNAAATAATGGTCAGTGCGCGTCACACATCAATTGCCCCCCTCCATTGCAACGCACTCTCATCTGTTAGAAAAAAAAATTTTGGTGGGAGTGATGTAGTGCTGTCACTCGCAAGAAAGTCATGTTGGCTTCTGTAGCACTCCTCTTCTGTGCTCTCTCTGGGCTCCGACGCGTGGCGTGTCACTTTCTCTCTTGGTGTGGCGTAGCACTGTCACTCTAGTATGCCGGCTGGCTGGGCAACTGGTCGGCTAATGGGTTCTACCCCCTGGGGAGGATAACTGTCATGCGGTAACAGNGTATGCCGGCTGGCTGGGCAACTGGTCGGCTAATGGGTTCTACCCCCTGGGGAGGATAACTGTCATGCGGTAACAGCCCGGTGTCGGTTGAATGCTTGGGTTCTCTTCGTTTGTTACGTAATCAGCATGCTGCTCGCACAAGCCAGCTGAGGTCTGTGTTTATGTACAAAAATTATTTAACACATTTTCCCTTGGAGGGAAACCAATTTACTGGCAGGCACGTAAAAAAAATTGAACACTAGTGTTGTATATTCTCATGTACTATATAGTGTGTGTGAGGGCATGGAACTATACAGTGCGCAGCACGCATGTATGCAGTATCTTGCAAGTAGTCCGGCAGCATTCCCAGGAGGAGCAGTGAATACCACGATGGTGAGGCGGTAAGTTTGCATATGATGAGTGTCTATCATTATCCTTCTCTCTCGAGTGCTTATCAATCATATCTTAAAACAATAGGTCCTCCGTGGGCNTGATGAGTGTCTATCATTATCCTTCTCTCTCGAGTGCTTATCAATCATATCTTAAAACAATAGGTCCTCCGTGGGCAGATTTAGTATCCAGAAATTGTGATGCATAACAGTGATAAAGATCATTAGTTTTTACGCGCTGTGTAAATGTAAAAGTGTACCAAGTGTGTCAAGTGACAGCGCTGCCACTCTGAATCCACTCTCGCAACTCAAGCATCCTTAGATAACATAAAGGCTTTTTTCGTCCCTCTTCATTATTATGTGATGAAATCTTCAGTTTTGGTGATATTTTTCGTGAAAAACGTAAGGTTTGGTGTTTCCATTCTCTCTCGTTTGTTAATATTTTTTGGCACGTGTGTGAGTAATTACATGTCTGTATGTGTTTTCGCAAATATATTTATGTTACGTCAGACATGTTGACGTAACTTACTAGCTCATTGGGCATTTTGCAGATCACGTGTATTATATTTGTTTCCTTACGTTTTGCCGTTATTTTGTCTGATGTTGTGATCCTAGCCATGGGGTTTAAGATATTTTTGCTTAAGTTCAAGCTCCAAGAAAGTAAGTTTAACACATAAATGATAAAGTACAAGCACTGATTAACACCCCCAAAGTTACGCTGGATGTTGTTCACAAAGTGAATGCATTTGGTTCACAATTCAACGCTGTTGAATGTGCATTAAAACATGTGCAATGAACTTGCAAACGAATCCCTTGGAGGATTTGAGGGGAGGGGAGAGTTGAGAGATGTGGGAGGGGAAGGGTTCCCCTTTCGCTTGGGCTGCTGATCGGTCTCTTGGCTCTTACTGGCACACGGTTTGTCTAGCAGGGCTCGTGCCGTGTAATTTCTCTCAGTTTCATGCGCCCTTTCCACTAGCTCATCAACTGTTTGCAGTTTCGGAATTCGTAATCAATTTCGCAATTTGGGAAGTAGCATGCATGTAATGTGGTGCGCACAACTTTTCTCGTTTCCCTCGGGGAAAATTCTTTTATACATCCACACCCTCTGCCTGACAAAGATCTCGGCCTCTTCCTCGGCAGCCTTGGTTGGTCTATGAAATTTGGTGGTTAAGTGGGCTACTACCTCTTTGCCTGAAAACTGAGTGGCAAGGCATGAACACAGCTGCCC
>NQII01001581.1:8771-24699 GCA_002778355.1 Clitarchus hookeri | reverse complement strand
CCCCCCCCCCCAATTCAGTGATTAACTCACCGTACTTATTCCATCATTTGAGGGCTTTTCCCTTTGATTGCTTCCGGGTCCTCCCAACCCATTGTTTAATTGGAACATCATTATCGTGCAGTTCCTTTTTGCAGTCTAAGGTAAACGTGATCGGGTCTTCGTGTGAACTTCCCGCGAACTCTGGAAGTTGAGGCCCGTCGCTACCTAGGGTGGTTGTTATACTATGGTGAACGCCAGGATTATCTGGTCGGTATTCCTCCGCACATCAGCAAACCTTGCATCTATATACGAGGCCCGGTCTCGTGATTCGCTTCTCTGGCCAGCCTATGCATACGTGATGATAAGTCTGCACACGGACAATGCATTGTATCGTATTTACTCCTTGCCCGGCGCAAGCAAGCCAGTTGCAATATGCAATCTGGTGGGTTCGGCAGTCGTAACATCTGAACTCTAGCCCGTTTGTGTACCTGGGCTTGTCTGTCCATCACAAACAGAGGTAATTCCTTGGTCAGCTATGCTAGCTTCAGTATCTGACATTTCGGCAAGTTACTTGAACCCCACGGGGTATTTTCAGACTCCTATAAGTTTGGTTGGCTTTGGTTTGACTCCTGGCTAGTTTAACTGGATCTCGGGGTCATGCTGGCCTAGTTCTGCTTGATTAACGAATTATAAAGCGCTGTGGCCCCNAGGGTAGCTCCTGACTCGGTCACTGTTGCTGCTGAGATTGGCCGGAACTCGTGCCTAGTCCTTGGGCGGAGGTGCTGCTGCGGCTGGCGGTGCTGAAGGGTGCCTGTGGAGGGCTGCTGGTCCTGGTGCTCCGGAACCACGGGTTCGCTATCCCCAGTGGCACGTGATGTCCCTGACGGAAGTTGGTGACGACCGGATGTGGCTGGCCGGTGGTCTTGAATGGGGGCTGAAATAAGGAGGGGGAGGGAGCTGGGAGGTGAGGCCTCTCCAACTGTTGGGCAGCTTGAGCTCGTTCCTGAGGGGTTAGGTTGCAAAGTGCAGTTGGGGCCGGGTTACAGCTCCCGCTGGATTTGGAGGCAGTAGCTGCCTTCCTAGCTTGCCACTTCGCACCACTCCTATGCGTGTATGGCATCAAGGTAGGTGCTAAAGTCGACCCCACAAAGGAAGAGCAGGCTATGACGATCCCTAGCTAGGTCTNAGCTTGCCACTTCGCACCACTCCTATGCGTGTATGGCATCAAGGTAGGTGCTAAAGTCGACCCCACAAAGGAAGAGCAGGCTATGACGATCCCTAGCTAGGTCTATAGGCAAACTGAGGCCGAGCGGAAGGGTAGTGCATGTTGAAAGGGGGTTGAAGACTTCTTCTTCTGGGGTTGCTTGTGAAAGTCTTGAAGAGCTTCTGGTAGGTCAGAACAGTTAATATACCACACAGAAAATCCATGTTACATGCATTAGCACTAATAAAACATATTTTCTCAACATTTTGAGTTATGTCACTTTTCTTGTGATGGAATGACATGTAGTTAAAACAAATCAATCACATGAGGTAAGTTGCCGTAGTTAACGGTTTTTCATGTTCATTGTGCTTTGCATATATGCTAAAATGTAAGAGTACAACAAATCATCATGTCCCCCTCAAGGAGAAATTTGTGTCCATGCCACAGTAAAAGAAACAGTCACTAAAAGGGCATTGATGAAGATTGTACCCTGGGGATAAACTGATGGCATTGCACATGCTCCTTCAGCCATATCCTACTGACTTAGTCCAACCCTTCAGCATTGCTTCAATGACCTCTGTTCAATCCTTTTTAGAACTTTTCAACCTAAGTTAGATGGTCATGTTCCTACACANAGCATTGCTTCAATGACCTCTGTTCAATCCTTTTTAGAACTTTTCAACCTAAGTTAGATGGTCATGTTCCTACACACCAAACTCATTTCCAAACAAAGGCCACATTTCCACAGGTGAGGGCTTACTCCCTAATAAGATGAAACAAGCACATGCATTAGGTGACTATTGAGGTGGTTCTGTAATCTTGCAACAGCTATCCAATAATGGCTTTATCACCCTTATTAGCAAAAATTCAGATAATGGCTACTCCCAGCTAAGCAGCAATATTGTTACTGTGCCAACATTCGAAACTAAGAAGCAAAATGGATCCTGAAGCAAGAAACTACCATGGTGTCAGACAGGATAATGGGTAAAAATGCCTGCATGTATAGATAGGGTGCCAGTTAATGCTCGCAAATACATGGTTCATTGATGTTATAATTATTGGTAGTAACAGTGCACCATTTTACAGCACTGTCAAAACATTTTTATTAGGAGTGTCAAACTCGATTGCACGAATCCTCAATACCCGCGATTCTTGAAGAACAAATATAATCAAGAATCGGAAGTTCAAGAATCGCAAGAATAAAAACCAATTACTACAAATACATAACCTATCACCTCTCAAAAACGGTTCAAAATTACTTGATTTATGCCAGTAATTGAATCACTCTTGGAAAATTATTTTGTGTGTGAAAATATGAGATGCAGAAATAATCTGAAAATAAAACTGTACTGATTGTGTTCAAATTCACCATTTAGTATATTAGTATTTAGTAGCTTCAGTTCGGTCGTGATTTGGTTCCGATATGGTAGTTTTGTATTTTAGTAAGTTTTGTTACATAATAAAAATTAGAGCTGTGTGGGATCCTGAACTTCGGGAAAAGTTTCAGGAATTCGTATCGATTNAGTTTTGTTACATAATAAAAATTAGAGCTGTGTGGGATCCTGAACTTCGGGAAAAGTTTCAGGAATTCGTATCGATTTTCTTATCAGGCGGGAAATAATTTTTTCAGGATATTTTCGGGAAAAATTTATGTTCACTTCTGTAGGTTGTTCCACATAAAATACAAGTCGGGGTTCGTGCGAGAAGCTTCGTATCGACTCTATACACGAGTGATTATGATTTGATGAATCAAATCTTGTCGAGAAAATTTTGATTTTTCCGCTTATTCACAGATTTCAAAGATCGTTACATAAGCAAAAAAAAAAAAATTTGTACGTCATATATTATGTAACATTAACACTACGTTTTTAGTGCGAAAATTAACTAAAACTGGTTGCAAACTTGCACTATTAAGAAATTACAGTAAACCGTGTGCACTGAATTTGTCTTATATGAGAGCGACATCTATAAGTTGGAAGTATCGATTGCTGGTTGATGTGGGACGCGAGTTTCGATATACATAACCTAAACATTCATGTAAAAATAAGCTAGTGCACGATAAAAGTTTAATTCGACTCATGTTTAACTACTTTACTGAGATCTAATATTGTGTTTTTTAATATGGGTTTGGTTAAAACGATTTGTAACATGCCAGCAAATTGTCTTTGTTTTTCGTTTGGAATGTGTCTGTTTTTAATTGTGTGTCGTGCTCACTTGTTGCAGAGATGTTAACAAATTTCAAACATAGAAAATTTGCTATAAGAAAAAATAGAATTAATTTACTTAGCTATTTTTAATTTCATAATCGATAGAGGACTTAGCTTTGTTCGCATACAGATTCTGTATGTTGCATTCATAATCTACCCGATGAGACTTGGCTGTGATTGCAGTTACACTACGTGATTTGAACCGTGTGTGTTTATGGATGTTAAAACTTCAACTGAAAAATAATTTGAGTAAATTTGTTCAATGTACATACATTTTACTACCAAAATTGGAATGAAAAATGTCAAAGTTCTTTGTAGACCTCATGAAATTATAAAGAAACTAGGAGCGAAATGAAAACATCAAGGCAATGTTTTTAAACAAATATAAGTTACATTTTTGTTTAAACATGTCGTAAGCCCAATATTTTTTTATTATTTAAAAAATATTGTAAAGGATTTTCCTATTAAAATTGAAGCAAGTATTTTAAAGAAATGCTCCAAACCCAGAGGAATAATTTGTAGTACAACAACTAAGTGTATAAAAATATAAGACCATACAACTTTTCTAGTTTGAATCTAATTTCTAGCAGATACAGTGATTATTCTGTTTATTTTTCGTTTTAATGAAATACGTCATGATAGAATGTTATTCACTAGGTCTAGCAAACCACAAACTTCCTTACCTAACATCTAAAATATCTTTCCCGATTTTTCCTGAATTCCCGCAGAAAGTTTTTAGTTTCCCGCCCAAAATTTTTCAGATGGGAAAATTCTATTCCCGCACACAACTACTCAAAACTAAATACTAAAATACCAAGTACATCATCATTTTGTCAATTAATTCATGTCACGTGACCTTTTAGTAAACTAAAATTGCTCATTCAAACATGGCCTCACTTTTTGTGTAACCTATACTTTTCTCACTGCAACAAAAAGAATATTTAAAAACCTACTACATAGCGGATGATTTCAATGTTACCACGGCAAAGGACTTATATTAAGATCACAGCACTTTATTAATTTGCACGTGACAAAAACTATTTTTTTATTCCACTCATGGAATGTTCACTTTTGCACTTTTTGTGCCTTCNATGTTTACTTTTGCACTTTTTGTGCCTTGTTGTGGTTTTGATATGAGGTTTCTTCATTCACAACATCGTAAATAACGTGCACATTCTTCACTGTTTGCGTTATGACTTGGTAAGGAACGAGAAGAAATTATATTTGTACCGTTGTAATATTTCAGGAAAAAAATAAAAATAGCGTTATCGTAAAAGGAAACTAAGTTTCTCGACATTGTACGGCTTTGGAACGACCGTCTGGCGTCTGCCATGGTTGTTCACTAAGACTACTAGCGCTGTTGGTTTAATTCTGCGGCAGCGCTGATAGTACACAAATAATGCAATGCCATTCAAAAAACAAAACAAGTTCGATTATAACAAGAAAAAACATTTCCAAGCAATCGTTTTAACAAATGAGGAGTGTAAGTTAACTGTCTTACAAAAAAATGCCAAATAAGGTGTATGCGAAATGACTTTATATGTAGAGGCAATAATGGAGATTTTCTATATTTACTAATGATAGTAATGATGCATTCCCAATCTCGTCCTTTTCTCATGGGAAAATTTATTTTCAGCCCCACCCAAAATTTTCCTTGCTCAAAATCTCCACTTTTGCCCAGCTATGTTTTGTTTATGGTAAACACCAGCATGTTATAGTATTATCAATCTACAGTTGTTACGTATAGTATCAGTTGCATGCGACGAAAAGATTCCTTTGTTGTAATACATAATGTGTTTTCAGAGAGAGAGAGAGATATATATATATATATATGTGAGAGTGTGTGTGAGAGTGTGTGAGTGTGTGTGTGAGAGAGTGTGTGTGAGAGTGTGTGAGTGTGTGTGTGAGAGAGTGTGAGTGTGTGTGTGAGAGTGAGAGAGAGTGTGAGAGAGAGAGAGTGAGAGAGAGTGTGTGTGAGAGTGTGTGAGAGAGTGAGTGAGTGAGGTAGTGAGTGAGTGAGTGTGTGTGTGTGTGTCTGTGCCNGAGTGAGTGAGGGAGTGAGTGAGTGTGTGTGTCTGTGCCTGTCTATCTCTGTGTGTGTCTGTCTCTGTGTGTGTATGCGCGTGCGTGCTTGCACGTGTGTGTGTATATACATATGTATGTATGTTTTCAATATTATCTTATATGCCTCTTTTGAACTTTTTGGAATTTTATATGAATATGCTTCCACTGTTCATGTTATATTATTTATGTTAGTAATAGGTCTACCACTAATGTAGGCCTAGTAAAAAAAATTAAATTTCACACCCTCCTATACAGTATTTAGTTTTGTAATNTCACACCCTCAGTGTGTAGTATTTAGTTTTGTAAAGTAATTATCTGTAACTAAAAGAATCACGATTTTCGGAATTGAGATTGGTATCAGCGTCGAGATCGAGAATCGAGGAAAAGTGGAATCGTTACATCCCTAATTTTTATCCATATTCCTGTCTGCCTATCATTCCGAACAGTGTTCTGTCAATAGCTGCAAAGACAATAAATTGTTCAGGACAGCAGATTTAACTGAATTTCATCTTTCTGTTTCAGACATCGTGCACGAAAAACACAATGTGGGACAGTCCTGCACCTGTATACCAAAGCATTACACTGCCGCCATCTGCCAGGTAAGCCAACATGCCACCGGTAACTACGTTCTACTACTTTCAAAAAAACTAATGAAAAATCACGAAACACTCAACAGTGTCTAGTGAAATACAATAATGACATATCCACATTGGTCCATAAACCCTGTCATCCAGATACAAGGTAATAAATAAACTTTTTACTTCATTCTGGAAAACTTCTGGAAAAGGATTTCATTCCATAAAAAATTGTTAATTGAAAACACTTCGCAAGAAGTTGCCATCCCTTAGAAAGCTATCAATTCAAATCTAAAGTACAATGTGAATTGCTCATTTGCAGTTAACTGTTAGAATTATTCCCAACAGTAACTGCACATGTATCATTTAGCATAAATTCTGTATTTCTATTTATAATAAGGTCAGCAGTGAATTACGAAAATTAAAGCTATGCAGTAATGCCTTATTAAAAAATGTAATTTTCTTAACCAGTAGCAAAGAACATATTATTTTGTAGAAAAAAATAGAGAGAGGCATGTTACAAATATTCATTTCCAACAATTTTTAGTTTTGCTTGATCAAAGCACACACTAGTTGACGAATCTCCATTCCAATGTTTATATTAACATCTGGATGGAGGATTTACAACAAACAGAAAGAAGTTATATAGAAGGGCTCTTGAAAGTACAAATTAACAACTATGAACCACCTATAGCAAGTTCGGTAATGTTGAAACTATGGCTAATACAAGTAAGTGAAAAAGTGTGTTAGGTGCAACAAATACTGTACACAAAACATACAAGTGACCCCCAAAAGCTAATTGCTTTTCAGGAACATGAAGCCACTGATATAAGCATTAAACGTAGATGCTGCCATTTTCATAAACAGTTTCCCAAAAAAAGTTTTTTGGAAATGAACAGCACAAATTGTGTCTCATAGACGAGACCACACCGCAAGAAAGGAAAAAAAAAAAAACCCTACTGCCACATTTACACTACTGAATTAGTGGACACGAAATTGTGTCAGCACATAAAATAATGCAGTGCAACGCACTGACAACTATTTCCACCATGTCCACTTTAAAGTTCTTTTTAACATCACATACATCCCCTATTTTGACAGACATGTGATGTTCTCATTTTATGACAAAACACCCACTACTCGCGATACTTCACATAAGAAAGATAAAAATCTGATCAACTCTTATTTTTGAACATGTCCCCCAGCAGAGTATTTTAATATGCAACAGTGGAGATGCACCTTTTTATCACTTTTGAGATTTCGAATATTTGTGGACGACATCTGCTCATACAGTCAACTCTCCTTTCTGCAACCCCATGGATAGTGAGCCTCTCAAAATAACAAATTTTTTTAGAGAATCATGAAAAACATTTAATTAAAAAAGATTTTCCAAGGGAACCAAGAAAGGTAGTAGAATAGCGAGTTTACCATGATAAAGAATGTGTACTTCTGCATTGTCATTATCCACCACTAATCCTAATATTACAACCCTAACAACTAACTGCTGGGTTACTATTAAGGCTCAAATGGCTGCACATCACAGACAGACAATGAAAGAGTCATGCACCGTACTTGCCAGGATGCTTTATGTACAATTATTCCACCCAATGATTAAGCACACTTTTATTCAGAGTTTTTCACAGAGTTTAGTTCCTTCTTTATTTAGTAGTATACAATGTGGCTGTGCTCCTTTACCAAACCGTAACACCGGACATGCTGACAAGAGCGTGTAACGAGTTTGATTATTGTGTAGATGTCGTTCGGGTCAGTCATGGTGGTCACATTGAACATTTATGAATGTATGGTAAACCAACTTCACGGTTCCACGGTTCTTTTGATTGGTCAATCAAGGTTGTAGGTTGTTTGGTTTTGATATTATAGACCTTCAAAGTTGGGGTATTCTTTTATACTCAGCCTGTATAGTTAATACAAGATAAGATTGAAGTATAACTTGCCAGGTGTATATTAATTTTACTCCAAATTGATAAAGAATAATAATCTTGAAGAAAGGATCAAGAATCACACACACAGTGTCAGTTTTTTGCTGTATGTATGCTGGGAATCTTGTTTTAATTAATTGTAAAAGAGCTGTTGCAAATGTAATACCAGTATCTTCAGACTGTATTACGTGGCTGAGGTGACTGCTGTTGCCATGTATAATGGGTATCACCATAGATCTTGTATGATAAGTCTTGGGCAAGTGGTTGTAAAATTTTGACGTTAACTTTCTGCAAGTGCCCATTCTGCTTTTGTCAAGTTGTCTATATTGTGATGTATCAGTTCAACTGAAAGTGGTTCCTTCAGTTCTACAAACCGACTCAGCATCAAGTATTTAGAGTTTCACAGTCTTGCAGCAGGTGTTTTGGACTGAGACCCATGTCTTCTTGCCTTTGGCCATGTGTTTAAAGTGCCCTACAATGTGCCTAGCTTTGGACAGCATTGAACTGGGGTTAACATGGTTTATTGTATATAGCCCCAACTCGAAACTACTGTACCTTTCTTAAATATGAGTAGAAGTGTTGCTAAAGCTTTGCATACCATTTAGAAACAGACAAATAAAAAATTTACNTACCTTTCTTAAATATGAGTAGAAGTGTTGCTAAAGCTTTGCATACCATTTAGAAACAGACAAATAAAAAATTTACTTTTTCTCCAAGATAAAAAAATTTAGACAGGAAACTTCTCAAAAGGATCAGATTACATTGGTGTTTATAGGCAAGGTTCAAAATTAAGTAAACTTATTAAGCACGAAAACTTCTTAATGGGAAACTCTTTGAAAAGGTTTTTACTGAATGCAATTTTTAACTTTAACATGTGTATTAAAAGTTTAGCATATTTTTAGGGAACAAAAGAATTTTTAAACAAGTGAAGGTATTGTTTTCTGGTATTTTCTCTGTGCAGAATAAACTTGCTCTTCAATCAATCAGAGGCCTTCTCAACAGCATTTGGCTGCACTCCTGGATCAGGCATGAAAATGCCAGAAAGTCAAAGGTGTCCAACTTTTCCTATGGGCTCCACCAATGAAGTTCCACATGACTTACTTATGAACTAAAAAACTAAAAGTCATATATGAAGCACTTTGTGCTTTACTTGCCTACAGAATTGATGGTGTGAAAGAGTAAAAATCTGTACCTCTCACATACACTTATTCACTGCTTTATTAACAACTACTGTTTCAGAGTCTTAAACTAACAGATCAGTTATAAAAAAAAAAGTTCTGTATTTTATTTTAGCTATACTTTCCATTCTTTCACTTTACAATGACGCAATGCAGTACTGAAAATCTTCTTTGAGAGTGCATCACCTTTAAAAATTATGTTGCATTGTAAAATGAATAAATCTCTAAAAAAATCAGTAACAACTAGTAAATTACCTTAAATGGATCTGGCAAATATGCCCTATGAAACACTACAAATGTGAATGTCCGTGTTTTTAAACAATTCATACAAAGTAGTACTCTAAAACGGTTTCTAAACTTTACAATGCTAAACAGGCAAAATGTGTGATATTGGGATATAAAATGTTTGCTGTCAGATTAGCTGCATTGGGGAAACTGACATTAAGGCAGGTGTGGAAGTATGGATTTCAAACTCCAATAAATACAGATGAGAAGGTGTCTTGTGGACAACTACTACTAAGCAAAGGTAAGTGTTCAGTATTACTTCTATCTGGATCAGGGACAGTCCAAGCAGTTGTGGGTCCTTAACCAAATCCTGAAAGTGGGGCCAGAGGTCCCAACTCATGCATATTGTCCTGATATCACTTCTCACAGCTTCATTATTAGATTGAAAAATTATGTGTAACCAATGAACGAACAATAACATCATTATATTATTAATGACAACACAAGGAATAAATAAAAAAAAAATGTTTTTTTCGCCACAATTTAAAATAAATACATTTTCAAAAACAATTTTATATATTTCAAAACATTAGGTGCTTCACACATGCTGTCAAAGAAGTTTCCATCCTCTAGATATGAGGAATGTTTCACAGAGTTTTTGCCAAGTACTTTTGTCACATACTGTGCATGAGGGTACAGCTGTTTCTTTGCTGCTCACCAAACAGTACTGTACTGCAGTAATAGAGATGGCTACATCATGTCTGGGATGTCGGCGAGGTTCTCCTCAACAAAGCGGCGATACAGGCTCATGAACTGGGCGACGAAGGCCTCCAGGTGGAAGATGGCCTTGCTGCCCTGCTGGAGGCGGTGGTCTAGCACAGCCGCCCGCTCCACCACCTCCATCTTGAGCTGTGCGTCGTAGCAGTTCCGCACCAGCTCCACCGTCAGCAGCTGAACACATGCACACAGCTATGACGCTACACTACTCGCAAGCCCTGTTCTCCACAGAATTTAGCAAGTCATGTGCAATTACAACATTTGCATTTACAGGCTCTTGGTGTCAAAATCTGGGTTCTACTACGACAGACACAGTAAACACACTAGTAAGACAGATTACATGAAGCTGGANCACCACAGAATTTAGCAAGTCATGTTCAATTACAACATTTGCATTACAGATGAGAAGCTTCAATTTACAGGCTCTTGGTTTCACCAGTTCTTGACATTAAGAATTACGAACGGAAATAAGGTGTCAAAATCTTGGTTCTACTACGACCGACACAGTAAACACACTAGTAAGACAATGATTACATGAAGCTGGAAATTAATTACCTATCAACACGTACCTATTAATTACTAACAAGTTAGCATTTTCATGCTTAAAAAATGGTTAATATTTCGAGATTCTATGAGCACAATATTTCTCAGACGTAATGAAAAATAAAGTTTCCATGGATTTATACCACTCGTGCACAAAAAACCTAAAACTTAGGATTTCAACAATAATATGGTGGACCATGGAAAATGAAACCCCAACAGCAATGAATTAAAGGAACACCATTAATTAACAAAATGTTTGGTGCAAATTGACACCATGTCTCTGGTTTCTGCAAACATAAATAGTTTTTATGATGTATGCACACATTAAAATTATGAACACTTTACAGGAGGTTGCATTAAAGTAGCAAAAATGTTATTATTAAAATAATGCAGTGCATTAATTCTCATGTAGAAAGCACAAAAATTGTCTTTTAGCTTTACCATATTTACTTGTGTGCTGCATTACTGTTTAAAGCACGTTCTACTATGCAGTTTGTCAACTTGTGAAAATAATTGATTCAGTTTATATATGTTATCTGATATTTATACTTATAGCAGTTGACACTTGCATGTATATACTATTTATTTTTGCTGCAACTACGTATCATCACGTGCAATAGAAGTGATACAAACCCTGAATGGCAGCAACCCAAGCCCGCATTTCATCTCCATAAATAAGGTGGCTGCCTGTAGAGCGGAATGCACATGAAGAAAGAGGATATTGTAAATTGCTACCGCCTAAAATAAAACCCAGTGAGAAGGGAAGTCAGTCGACCATGTCAGCAAAGTTGCGCCTGAGCTCGAGCAACCAATACCAGCTGCACACCAGGAAGATCTGCTTCCAGCCGCCCCCGAAAGATGGCAGCAAGTACGGCTCCACCTACAACGGAGGAGCCACTCCCGTAAAAGCTACCCGAAGGAACCAGAGACACACCTAGCACAGACACCCTTCCGCCTCGTGANTACCTTTCTTAAATATGAGTAGAAGTGTTGCTAAAGCTTTGCATACCATTTAGAAACAGACAAATAAAAAATTTACATTTTCTCCAAGATAAAAAAATTTAGACAGGAAACTTCTCAAAAGGATCAGATTACATTGGTGTTTATAGGCAAGGTTCAAAATTAAGTAAACTTATTAAGCAGGAAAACTTCTTAATGGGAAACTCTTTGAAAGGGTTTTTACTGAATGCAATTTTTAACTTTAACATGTGTATTCAAAGTTTAGCATATTTTTAGGGAACAAAAGAATTTTTAAACAAGTGAAGGTATTGTTTTCTGGTATTTTCTCTGTGCAGAATAAACTTGCTCTTCAATCAATCAGAGGCCTTCTCAACAGCATTTGGCTGCACTCCTGGATCAGGCATGAAAATGCCAGAAAGTCAAAGGTGTCCAACTTTTCCTATGGGCTCCACCAATGAAGTTCCACATGACTTACTTGTGAACTAAAAAACTAAAAGTCATATATGAAGCACTTTGTGCTTTACTTACCTACAGAATTGATGGTGTGAAAGAGTAAAAATCTGTACCTGCCACAGCACTGCTCACATACACTTATTCACTGCTTTATTAACAACTACTGTTTCAGAGTCTTTAAACTACCAGATCAGTTACAAAAAAAAAAGTTGTGTATTTTATTTTAGCTATACTTTCCATTCTTTCACTTTACAATGACTCAATGCAGTACTGAAAATCTTCTTTGAGAGTGCATCACCTTAAAATTTTTGTTGTATTGTAAAATGAATAAATATCCAAAAAATCAGTAAGAACTAGTAAACTACCTTAAATGGATCTGGCAAATATGCCCTATGAAACACTACAAATGTGAAAGTCCGTGTTTTTAAACAATTCATACAAAGTTGTACTCTAAAACAGTTTCTAAACTTTACAATGCTAAACAGGCAAAATGTGTGATATTGGGATATAAAATGTTTGCTGTCAGATTAGCTGCATTGGGGAAACTGACATTAAGGCAGGTGTGGAAGTATGGATTTCAAACTCCAATAAATACAGATGAGAAGGTGTCTTGTGGACAACTACTACTAAGCAAAGGTAAGTGTTCAGTATTACTTCTATCTGGATCAGGGACAGTCCAAGCAGTTGTGGGTCCTTAACCAAATCCTGAAAGTGGGGCCAGAGGTCCCAACTCATGCATATTGTCCTGATATCACTTCTCACAGCTTCATTATTAGATTGAAAAATTATGTGTAACCAATGAACGAACAATAACATCATTATATTATTAATGACAACACAGGGAATAAATAAAAAAAAATGTTTTTTTCACCACAATTTAAAATAAATACATTTTCAAAAACAATTTTATATATTTCAAAATATTAGGTGCTTCACACATGCTGTCAAAGAAGTTTCCATCCTCTAGATATGAGGAATGTTTCACAGAGTTTTTGCCAAGTACTTTTGTCACGTACTGTACTGCAGTAATAGAGATGGCTACATCATGTCTGGGATGTCGGCGAGGTTCTCCTCAACGAAGCGGCGATACAGGCTCATGAACTGGGCGACGAAGGCCTCCAGGTGGAAGATGGCCTTGCTGCCCTGCTGGAGGCGGTGGTCTAGCACAGCCGCCCGCTCCACCACCTCCATCTTGAGCTGTGCGTCGTAGCAGTTCCGCACCAGCTCCACCGTCAGCAGCTGAACACATGCACACAGCTATGACGCTACACTACTCGCAAGCCCTGTTCTCCACAGAATTTAGCAAGTCATGTGCAATTACAACATTTGCATTTACAGGCTCTTGGTGTCAAAATCTGGGTTCTACTACGACAGACACAGTAAACACACTAGTAAGACAGATTACATGAAGCTGGAAATGAATTACCTACCAACACATACCTATTAATTACTAACAAGTTAACATCTTCATGCTTAAAAAATGGTTAATGTTTGAGATTCTATGAGCACAATATTTCTCCGATGTGAAGAAAAATAAAGTTTCCATGGATTTATACCACTCGTGCACAAAATACCTAACATTTAGGATTTCAACAATGATATGGTGGACCATGGAAAATAAAGCCCCACTAGCAGTGAATTAAACTAAAGGAACACCATTTATTAACAAAATGTTTGGTGCAAATTGGCACCATGTCTCTGGTGTCTGCGAACATAAATAGTTTTTATGATGTATGCACACATTAAAACTATGAACACTTTACAGGTGGTTGCATTAAAGTAGCAAAAATGATATTTTTAAAATAATGCAGTGCATTACTTCTCAAGTAGAAAGCACAAGAATTGTCTTATAGCTTTACCATATTTACTTGTGTGCTGCATTACTGATTAAAGCACGTTCTACTATGAAGTTTATCAACTTGTGAAAATAATTGATTCAGTTTATTTCTTAAGCATAAATAAAAATAATTTTAATTTGCTTGCATTAATTTTAGTATTGCATTTCTCTTTGAAAACAGACATACGTTCAATAAAAGGAAAACCTGAAGCTATTGAAATATGTTATCTGATATTCATACTTATAGCAGTTGACACTTGCATGTATATACTATTTATTTTTGCTGCAACTACGTATCATCACGGGCAATAGAAGTGATACAAACCCTGAATGGCAGCTACCCAAGCCCGCATTCCATCTCCATAAATAAGGTGGCTGCCTGTAGAGCGGAATGCACCTGAAGGAAGAGGATATTGCAAATTGCTCCCGCCTAAAATAAAACCCAGTGAGAAGGGAAGCCAGTCGACCATGTCAGCAAAGTTGCGCCTGAGCTCGAGCAACCAATACCAGCTGCACACCAGGAAGATCTGCTTCCAGCCGCCCCCGAAAGATGGCAGCAAGTACAGCTCCACCTACAAAGGAGGAGCCACTCCCGTAAAAGCTACCCGAAGGAACCAGAGACACACCTAGCACAGACACCCTTCCGCCTCGTGAAGTAAAACCCAGTGATCACCAGTTACCAACGCCGGACTTCTTCAAGCAAGCGCTGCAGCCTAGAAGAGTCGTCATTCCCTTGCCCCCCACTCCTTACACTTGACAATTGCAGTCACCCCACACCCCATACTCCCCCTTAAGTCCCTTCACTTAGGGTTTAGTTGTTATGACTGCTACCTAATTCGTTGCTCGTTGCTCTTCAAGTTGACAGGCCCCTTCACCAGTCTTTTGCTTTTACCTTCCGAGAGTTAATCAGTGTTTTGATTACAACAGGAGAGTATGGGTCACAGTGTTCTATTCTGGACAGAATAAAACACATTACTAGTCTAACCACAGACTGTTCCTTTTTGTGTGAATTGTGCTTAGTCCTTCCTAGTAAGTGTCACCCCGCAAAGGGGAGGCAGGGAACCGCGGTTTAAAACTGGTTTGCCGAATATAGAGTAGGACTGCGGCCTGTCCCCTAAAAAGGACTTGATGTACATCATCAAAGCACAACCCATTAGACTGCCACCCATACTGTGGACCAGGCACGCAAAGTTACCTGGTGTGCACGTAAGGTAGAGCCACGGCCACTAGCAAGCGAGACGACGAAGAGGCTAGATCACCCTTGTCAGCTAACCCACTCCATCCACCGTGTATAAACCCACCGGAAGAAGTGCCAGGTCTGAGGGATCTATAACTTCTGGGCTACACTTAGTAGGGACATTGTTGCCTGCCACCCCAGTGCAGACGTGAACTGTAGAACCTGATTCCTGGTAAGTGCTATTCACCCACAGAAGGGGAAGTAACTGGAGAGACAAGAAGGCAGCTGCTATCCTCGCCAAGAAACAAGCACGGCTTAATCAACAAACTCCTTCAGCCACTTGGTCCCCACCCCCCCAAACCCTCATGGGAACGAGCTCACGCTGCCCACCACCTATTGAAGCCTCACCTCGCAGTTCCCCCCAGTAATTTGTTTGGTCCCCTTGTGAAACCCTTAGAGCTGCACACCTCGTCATTGAGTACCTCTGCTTAGGCCTGCCCCTGGTACTAGGCGTCGAGCTAGCCGACGACGTCAGACCAGCACATCCAACCACCATTAGCGGGCTGGACACCCGTCTGCCACCAGCTGGCTGGGTCAGGAGATCCCACGGCGGACCTACGCCAACAAGTACTCAACACACGGCAATGGGAGGTAAGCCAGCGACTCCGCCAACAACACGCAACCCATTCTAGCAACGCTAGACTTTGTGCCGATCCGGCGGCCTACCCGCCCGACTCTGTTTAAAGGCACCATTAAGGCTAAGCGCCAGATTCTGCAGACCCCGCCTCAGTAAGGTCTACCCCCCCCCC